>JAUMJK010001642.1:0-65337 GCA_033558105.1 Coccyzus lansbergi | reverse complement strand
CGCGGGAGGCTTCTCCGGAGGGGGCGGGTCCTCGATGGAAGGGGCGGGGCTTGGTGGGCAAGGGGGCGGGGCGGGCGGGGAGAAAGCCTTAACGGTATAGGGGTGCTGCAAGGCACTCCGTGTTTCTGTAGGTTCGGGCCCAGCCGCCCAGGTCTGACTCCCCCTCAACACAGTTCAGATTGCTTGGAATCCTCCCTAAACTGCCTTATCTCTGCAGCTGGCTCTAAGAATTCACACAATGGTAGAGGCATTTCTGGAGGCATTTAAAGGAGGTTGTAGAGAGGAGCGAGCTGGGCTCTTCTCCCAAGTGACAGGGGACAGGACAAGAGGGAATGGCCTCAAGCTCTGCCAGGGGAGATTTAGGCTGGAGATTAGGAGGAGGTTTTTCACAGAAAGGGTCATTGGGTATTGGAATAGGCTGCCCAGGGAGGTGGTTGATTCACCTTCCCTGGAGGTGTTTAAGGGACGGGTGGATGAGGTCTTGAGGGACATGGTTTAGTGTTAGATAGGAATGGTTGGACTAGAAGATCCGATGGGTCCCTTCCAACCTGGTTGTTCTGTGATTCTGTTCTGTGGACTAGCAGGGTCTACAGAAAAGACCCTAGGGCAGGAGTTTAGGGGTGCTCTAAATTCTGGAGATAAAATGCTTGCAGTGGTCGTGATCCCATGGGGACACTCAGCAGATGCCAGAGGAGCCACAGTCTTAGCTGGGACATTGGTTACCAACGGACGGCAGCTTGAGGGGTGCAGACAGGGAAATATGGGAGGGTTGGTAGGCAGTGGCTGTTGGTGAACCTGGCTTGCTGCCCTTTCCCCGCCACAGCTTTTGGTTGTTAAGTGGTGTGAAAAGTCTTTTACCTGTATTTGAGCAGATGTGGTATGAGTTGTTTTCTGCTTGCTCGTATTTCCCCTTTAGTGCAGATATGTCAAAGCAGGGGGACCTTGTGGAGTTACTTAAGAAGGAGGTGAGGTTGCTGCTTATTTAAGCTTATATTTAGGTTTAAGCCCAGCACAGCTGGAGAGGGAGCACATGGCCATGATCAGCAAACCTCTCCCTCTACGTGACCTGGGCTTCCAATCCACCTTGGAGCTGAGGGCAAAATGCCTGAAGTTGTCAGAATCTGTCCTCAGGAGAGAGGCACCTTTATCCTCAAAGGTGAGGGAGGTTTTATTTCCGTAAAAGTGGAGGAGTTGTTTGGAACATAATGCTGGTATGAAGTGATGCTCTCAAACCAGGCTGTGCAGAATGAATTGCCAGAGCTGTAGGTCACATATCTCTGTTACTCCTTTTCTCATATAGCTCTGTTTATTTTTTTGCCTGTGATGTTTCTTACTGTGTCTTAATCTGCCTTTTTATACTTTTCTCCTCTTTCCTCATGGAAAATAACAGAGGCTTCCAAATATTTTTGTACTTTTTGCACTCTGCTGTTGGTTTACAAACTGCAGTAACATTTCTATAGGAAGTTCAGTCTGTATCAAGGAACTTTTATCATTATCCCAACAAAACTTGCAGGAGCCGAGTTTCCTTTTGTGATCCTGTATCTAAAACTTGGACCCACCTTTCTGCTTGGATCTGGATTTATAGGGATGAGGGTGTGGGTTGGTTCTTGGCTGTTTAATATGGGTTAGTGTTTGATAGGAATGGTTGGACTTGATGATCCAGTGGGTCTCTTCCAATGTGGTTTTTCTATGATTCTATGAAATGTGATCCTAACGGGGGGAGGCCTGAGGGGTTCTGTGGGGGGGACTTAGGAGGGCTCCTGGGGGGACTCAGAGGGCTTTGAGGGGGTGTGCTTCTGCAGTTCTGAAGGGGCTCCTTTGGGTTAGGGTCCAAGTTGCCTAACTATTTTCACAAACACCCCAAAAAATGTAATTTTCACCAAAAAAAATCTCCTTACAAATATGCCCCAAAAGCTGATTTTCAATTAAGATCTCCTCAAAAACACGCCAGAAATGTAATTTTCACCCAAAATCTCCTCAAAAAAACACCTAAACCGTGATTTTTACCACAAATCTCACAAACCTCACTACCTCTCCTACCCTTCCTGTCCCGCCTGAAGAGTTTAGTACCCCACCATGATGGATCATCACTACTGACAGAAGCAGAGTAGCCACTTGTGGGGCTGGGAGAGTCCTGGAGGATGGGGGACCTTGTCTTTGGGGGCTGCCGCGTACGCCTGGGCAAGTGCTCCCTGACCTGTTCTAAAGAAGAGGGGCTGCGGCTGCATCCCTGGGCAGAGGGACCTTCTGCCATCACATCTTCTTGCTTGTCCTGTGGCTGGACCTGCACTGCAGGGAAAGGCACAGACTGCAGGTGGTCAGGATCCCATGGATGGTGTCTTTGGATACGCTGGCTTCCTCCTGCTCAAGGAGGAGTGCGATTGCAGTAGGAATTCCTGTGGGAGGAAGAACCACCAACATGTGCCATGTTCCCCAGAAGGCTGGTGCCACAATGGTGTGTGTGGGTCAGGGGAAGTAATGCAGAGAAGGAGGAGAAAGCAGTACTCAAAGACTTGATCAGGTTGATAAGAGTTTATTTTCTTTTTAATCAAAACATTTTGTAGATCCCTCTCACTGACGGAAGCAGTGCAGCAGCTTGTGGGGCTGAGAGATTCTGGGGGGCTTTGTGCCTGTTAGGGTCTGAAAGGTTTTGCTACGAAGACGAGGCAGAGTTGCTAGCAGTATAAATGTTTATTAAAAAATGTAACAATAAATGCACATAAATATCAATAGCCGATCGATCAGTGGTTGCCTGATGCCAAATTGGAACGACCCCCACTTGAGTATTCAAGGGGTTTTTATAGACACAAGCTTCTACAGTTAAACAAAGACTTTAAAAGACATGCAATTAACACAGTCCTAGCACTGCTCAAAGCCCCATCCAACCTGGCCCTGAACACCTCCAGGGATGGAGCAGCCACAGCTTCCCTGGGCTATCTGTGCCAATGCCTCACCACTCTCATGGTGAAGAAATTCCTCGTGGTGAAGAAAGTCCTATCACTACAAGCTTTGTAAACAGTCCCTCTCCAGCTTTCTTGCAGCCCCTTCAGGTACTGGAAAGTCGCTATAAGTTTATAATGACAAGAACATCCAGGAAAGGTGATTTCAGTGGGGTCAATGTCTCCATCTGCTCCAGCCACATTATCTGGGCTATACTGCAAAGAGAAGAGGAGAAACATCCCTCTTACTTTCAGTGCTTCTTTCCATGGATTTTAAGAAGCCCATGTCTGGCAACAACTGATCTCAACTGAAATCATGAACTCTTCATTTTCCTGTACACTTCTAACTACAAGTCTAACTTATATAAAACATTCAAAAGAATAAAAACAGCCCTTAGCAGGAAAAGTGCATCAGCTACTTGGTTCACTAGATAGGACTTTATTCATAGAAACAGCAAAGAATGTTTCAAGTAATTTCATTCCTACAAAATGATTCCTGAGCTACTTCTGAAGTTAGTCTACAGCTATTTTAAGTCACAGAATTTCAAATGTCCATTTTTGTTAAAAACAAAGATGCTTTCTGTTTATGTCTTAATATTGCATCCTGTTCATTCTGTTAGAAAGTGATGATGCTGATGAATAACACACCTTTATGTATTTACAAAAAAGCTAGGTTAACAACTCTGTTGTCCAGGTAGGATGCAAGACGGTATTTGTTTCACCTTAAATTCTGTCTGTATGTACAGATATGGTTCAGTTCAAGCAACCCACACTAGGAGTCAGGTTCTCAAAATCACACCAATGCCCCCAGCAGGTGACTGATTATACAGGTGGGGACTGCTGCAAAATAAAAGCTGAAACTTTGCTGACTTTGAAAAATTAAAATGTAAAGACAGCTACAGGTACATTTTTACTTTCTTCTCAGCATTCAGCTTCTAGAGCTTCATTCAGAAATGTGGAGTAAGTGCTATCACTAAATATTACATTTCCTAGTACCTTATGTCTTGTAGCTTCTGGGTGTTGGGAAATATGCCAGTTCACTCAGAAGCTTCTGTTATGTAAACATCTGCTTTCTCAGTCATTTCATCTTACTCAAAACCAAGTTTAATAATCCATTTTCTGTTCCCATAATCTCCTATTCATTGACTACAAGTCTTCAAGCCTTAGAAAGATTAGGGTCAGTTTGGATGAGGCCTTTCTCTTTTACCCTTAGGCTCATCAGGAGCTACTTTCTTCTGTTTTCTCAGGATGTCAACATCACTGATGAATGGTCCCAGGAGACCACCTGTGCATCCAGAAAACGTGCTTGGAACTTATGCATCAAATGCAGAAGGCAGCAGAAACTAGGCTATGGGTGAGAAAGCATGAAAAAAGCTTAAGTACGGTGTCCACATCTGGAATCCCTAACAGAAAATGGATATGGAGCTGTTGTAATGGGTCCAGAGGGCTACAAAGATGACCAGAGGGCTGGAGCACCTGAGGACAGGTGGAGAGAGTTGAGGATGTTCAGCCCGTAGAAGGCTCCAAGGAGACCTCAGAGCAGCTTCCAATACCTGGAGGGGCTATAAGAAATCTGGGGAGGGACTTTTACAAGGGCATGGAGCGACAGGATGAAGGGGAGTGGCTTTAAACTGGAAGGGGGCAAATTTGGATTAGGAAGAAATTCTTCACGATGAGGGTGATGAGACCCTAGCACAGGTTGCCCAGGGAAGCTGTGGCTGCCCTTCCCTGGAGGTACTCAGGGCCAGGCTGGAAGGGGCCCTGGGCAGCCTGAGCTGTGGGAGGTGTCCCTGCCCGTGGGGTTGGAACTAGATGAGTTTAAGGTCCCTTCCACCCCGAACCGTTCTACGGTTCTGTGATCCCCCTCCTTCTGGGCTGCCCCATTCCCTGTCCAGCTCCGGTCCCGCTCCTGCCCGGCGGCGACCCAGTCGCTTCCTCCTCCGCTCCCCTTCTCCTGTCGCTTGTCTCCCGTTCGCGAGCGGCCCCCGCCCCTACCTGAAAGGCCGGTGGGGCCTCCCCGAGCGGCCACAGCGCCACAGGCACCGGCTCCAGCCCCCGGCTCAGGTCCGGCCCGGCCGCCATCACCACCTTCTCCCTCAGGGATTGGCTGTCCCTCCCTAAGTCCCGCCCTCTGCCTCTGCGGATTGGCTGTCCTTGACCAAGCCACGCCCCTTCTAACGCTCTTTAGCTGTCCCTGGCGAGGCTCCGCCCCTTCCTCCGCTGATTGGCTATCCTTAAAGAGTCCCGACCCTCTTCCTCCGCTGATTGGCTTGTCCCTGCCGAGGCCCCGCCCCAGCCCCTGATTGGCTATAAGGTTAATTAAGGCGGGATCGACCCTCGTGCTGGGGCCGTTGTTGCTGAGGTGGGTGGGAAAGCCCTTCAACGTTCAAATTTTAAAAAAAAGCGGTTTTAAACGCTTATTGCAAGTTTCCGAGCCATTTAAACTGCTTGTGTGACTGTAAAACCTTCCTGATTTTGATGCTCTTTGAGTTTGTTGCTTTTATGATTTTTTCCTAGGTGGTTTGTGCTTCCCATGTTCTTTTTATGCTTTTGGCTTTGGACATGGGGAACCCTGGGGAAGTCCAGGTTGGCCATTGGGTGAAGGTTCTTCCTGAACCTTCCAGGGGGCTGCAGAATAGGCCCTATGAGTAAGGCTGAGAGAGCTGGGGTTGTTTAGCCTAGAGAAGAGGAGGCTGAGAGGAGACCTCATTGCTCTCTACAAGTACCTCAAAGGAGGTTGTGGAGAGAAGGGAGCTGTGCTCTTCTCCCAAGTGACAGGGGACAGGACAAGAGGGAATGGCCTCAAGCTCCGCCAGGGGAGATTAGGCTAGAGATTATGAGGAAGTTTTTCACAGAAAGGGTCATTGGGCAGTGGGAGAGGCTGCCCAGGGAGGTAGTTGATTCACCTTCCCTGGAGGTGTTTAAGGCATCGGTGGATGAGGTCCTGAGGGACATGGTTTAGTGTTTGATAGGAGTGGTTGGACTTGATGATCTGATGGATCTCTTCCAACCTGGTTATTCTATGATTCTAAATGGTGGTCACCCACATTGTGGCACCCAGCCCGCTGGGAAGGGTCTGGATGACACTCTTAAGCTTATAGTTTAGTTTTAGCTACCCTGCGTGAAGCAGGGAGTTGAGTTTGATGGTCCTTATAGGTTTCTTCCAACTTGAGATAGTCTGTGTTGTGTGATGTGAGTGGGAAGTCTTAAGTTTGGATCTTAGCAGGTGTAGGAATTCCATCAGCTGTAGCTGGGCAGTGGTGACAGTGGCTACCTTGAAGAGGAGCATTATAACATGTTTAGTTATGCTTCGTTTGCTAAAGTTTTAAGGTGGCTATTTCCTTACATGAGTGTGTTTTGTTCCTGCTTAATAATGGACATCTGTTGCCTGTGCCTGGCCAATTAAGCCATATAATTAGGATTAGTGCAATGATAAGAGAAAGAAGAAATAGGACCATGATAAGAGGAAGAAAAAACAGTTAGGACCAGATGCAACCTTGACGAGGTGCCTAAGCTGTCTAAGAGTATGTGTGAGAGGAAGCAGTGAAAAGTTCACTGTGAAGAAGACTTTGAGTCTTCCGCCAGAAGCCCCCAGCCCATCAGAGGGCAGGGTGTGTGCTAAAGGGAGGGAACTTGTGTAAATCAGTTCCAGGAACTGATTATATTAGATACATCTGTTTCAGGAAACAAGGTGTGGTAGGTTTTGTCCAGCAGTGCTGGGCAAGGTCTTAATCTTTGCCTGGGCTATGTTGTCAGAGGATAAATCACTCAAATTTGGTTTTTGGATGAAAGGTGATATGGCCTGTGGAACCCCAGACTCTGTGTTGATCTGGGAAGTCCTGCCAGTACTTCATAGTATGTTCTTCTAAAGCAAAATTGACGAAGTTCTTTTGGTGCAGCATGATAAGGGTAGGGCCATCACAACTAGTCTTGATTCATCTTTTCTCTGTGAGCAGCAAACTGAGCTGTGGCTAGGAAAAAGGAGTCAGACTTGCATTCTTTGGGTGTTTGTGGTTCTGCTAGATTTTGCATTCACCCTTTAGGTCATTTTGGGTCTTACAGTTGAGGATGCTCTCACCATCTTTCATGTGCTTTTCCCTTTGCAAAACAATTATCGCATCCAGAAATGAGATAGTCAGATTTAGGAGTCAGAAATCCTTGGTGCGTGCTCTGTGCCCATCCAGTAAGGTATTATTTATTTCTCTGTTTCCCTTGGATGGGAAACTAACTTTATTGATCTCTTCTTCTACTGCTTTCAGGAACTGGAGTCTTCACTTGTTGCATCCCCTCCCCCCTGCCTATGAAGAAGAGGTGAGAACACCTGGAGAGGTACAGGTGAGTCTGGATGGTGAAGTCTGAGTTTGTGGGTCGAATAATTAAAGGAGAGTAGCAGAAATGATAGGAAGATAGTGAATGGGCAGTTTAGGATTGTGTGCATACTGTAAGAGAAGGCAAGGTACGGAAGAGGAGTTTCTGGAGGTCATTGCTTCCTAGTATCTGGTCACTGTAATTTTTGGGAAGACTTTAATTAGCAGTGGATGCTGCTGTGAATGTAATAGAAATCTACCTGTAGCCTCAGCCCTTCATAACTGAATAGAATGAAAATGGTGGAAGGCTTCCATGCGTGCAGCCTGCCCCTCTATTTATCCACCCTAGCAACAGTCCAGCTGCCTCTTTTGGATACCCACCGAACCCTGCCTTCTTGGGGCTGACAGTTTCATTCTGTGAGTACTTCCCTTGGTAAGAAAGGCAGTATATCAGTTTTGTAAGATACCTACTGAAATGTCGAGAGATTGCAGATCCTGAAATGCACTTTGTTTTTGCAGTTTAGGGCTCTCTGTTGTTACGAAATCGACCTTTAGATCAAGACACACATAATTTGGCTGCTAATCCTTAGTGTCAGATGGAGTTCTTTTCCATTTTAAAATGGCAGAACTAATGAGTCATTAATCTGTAGCAAAAGTAAGAGGTTGCTTACATGTGCAGCAGACAGAGATTTGGAAATGGACAAAAGGTCATGGAAAGTCTGGTGTTTTCCTCCTCTTCCTTCTTCCACCTAGGGCTTCCATTGTATTGAACTATAAATGTCTCGAACCATTGAAATGTCCAGGTTTTAATTTATTTTTGTCCATTTTAATTTGTTTTGTATAACTTGCTGAAAGAAATCTTCAAATGGAGCTGGAAGAGACAAGTGTATGTAAACTTTGTGACTTTCTTTTGCAACACACTATTCTGCCTTTAGGCTCATATATGTTTCTTTGTTAACATTGCACGCATTTAGCTGCTGGGTTTTCTCCCTGTGTAAATAATGTTTTCTGCTCATTAATCATTTTTATGACTGTTCTCTGCAGTCTCTCAGATCCATCTGATAATTGGAGGTTAACTGTGCCTGGAACAGTGAGTTCACTTAAGAGCTGCCTTCCTCTGACTTCACCACTCAGTTTTTGCGGCTAATACAGTGTATTGTAATGAGGTAGTGGAGCTCAGAGCTGGGTGTGAACCTGTGACTCCTCAGACTAAAGGGATCCGTGCTTGGGAAAACAGGCATAATTCCAGTCTAGAAGAAATTAAATATATAGCTTCTTCTCTTTTCTGGAAGCTTTTTGTAAGCCTTTTTTTCCAGTGTCAGTGTGGTGGAAGCTAAGAAATCTCAAGTGATTAATATGTAATGGAATAATTTCATCTACTCATAGCATTATCCTCAGTACTCTTGGTTGGAAGGAAGCTCTGGTGACCTGGTGCAAGCCTTTCTTCAGCTAGGAGTGCTGCCAATACTTGATCAGCTCAGCTGTGGCTTTCTTGAGCTGAATTCTGGAAAACTCTCAAGATCTGAGATTTCACAGCCTCTGTAAGTACCAGTTTCATGGCTGTATCAGCCCCCCAGTGAGAGGGAGGTGTAAATATCAAACCTGAACTTCCCTAGATGCAGCTTTTTGCCTCTAGTCTTTGTTTATAATTAGTGAGAGGCATTTTGATTCTGCTACCTTCATAATTACTCTTCATAGCATTCCTTTAAATTATGCCATAGTGTCCCATTTGCTAGAATAAACCAGCATATTTCCCTTAAACCTTTCTTATTGGTTATATGCTTAGTCTCTTGAATCATCTTTGCAACCCTTTGCTGGATCATTTGCAATTTTTTACATATCTTTTGAGCTGGAGGGTGAACGACTGGCTACAGCTTGCATTACTACCCCATCATGCCAAACAAAACATTAATAACTTCCCTGGATCTCTATTCCTCCTCATGTAGCATGGTGTAAGGTTGAAAAGAGAGTGCTCTTTGGACTTATTTGCAGTTTGGCTTCCATTTTACCCGCTGATGTGGTTTTTAATGGGATTGCCACTCAGTCAGTTCCCAGTGTGTTTCAGTATACTGTGCACTGGGAATACCTTTACATCTGAAGGTTCCCTTCACCTTCCTGGTTTCCTACAGAACTGATCTCTGGAAGTATAAGCGATTCCTTTTAAGTATTTTATTTTACATTGCAAATGATTTCTGTCTGACTTTGTTCTGAATTGGCTATTCAGATTGTTCTCATCTATTTAAACTTGCTGCTTTACTTTAAAAAGAAATATATCTGTATGATACACTGGAGAGATTTCCTGCTGGAGACCTGAAGTGCTGCTTAAATTGTGGCATTGAGTGCAAGCAGTCCAAAGGGATGTCAGTCTATCATTTCCAGGTTGAGACTTTGTTAGCTGCCTTATCCATCTTCTCTTTAGGTTGTGTCTTCTTCCTTCTCCAGTTAATCTTAGATACTATTTTTTTTTTTTTTTTTAGTTCCTTTACTTACACACTCTTCTCTTCGTGATGCTCCTCTTCTCATGTCAGGTTTAACTTTTCCTTTGATTTGACCTTCATTTTTGGATAATAATTTTTATCAGGTTAGTGGGCATGTACTCTCTATCCTCCTGCCAGTCTATTGTGCATCTATTAGAATATTGATTTGCAGAGAATGAAGTATACAAAAATCAATATCCCATTACATGGAGCAAAGTGACAGTGTTCTAGGGCTAGTTAAGTTCAAAGACTGGCATCTAGACACTAAGATGGTGTCTTTTCCCCACTGTGGTCTTGACCAGGCAGATAAGATATAATGTGTGCATCCTGTTAGGGTTTGGTTCACATGCATTCACAGCTGGAAGGCTCATCACAAACAACCAAATTTTGAAAAGTGTTGGTAATGCGAGAAGATTCTTGGACTTATTGTGATACTGACGGTTTCTAGTTTTTCAGTAGTAAACCTGTTAAGAATACAAATGTTTCACAGTGTATTTATGCAGAATATATAGATTTCAGCAGTCTGATATTGCATACCAGTATTTACTCTTTTGTGTTCAGAGAATTGTGGGAAGACCATGTTTAAGGATTTTTTTAATGTTTTTGTCTGTATGAGGTGACTGTCACAGACAGTTGGTGAGTGCATCTCCCCTGCCTGCTCCCTTGCGCTCTGCACCATAGTTTGCCATTTGAAGATGGAGTGTCACAACACACATTTTTCCATCTCCTACTTTTGAATCATTCTCAGATCAGTCTGCAGTTAATTTTAGGTATGCTGCTTGTAACTTCAGTACTGTTTGTGAACATCTGACTGACCACAGGTGTGATTCCCCTCCCTGCACTGGATTGCTGCTGCTGTTTTTAAGAATAGTCAATACCTTAATACTCTCTACTAATTGCTTAACTAGGAAACTAGATTTTGCCCATTTACAGCACAATTCATTTATGCATTATAGCTTGTAAAGCATGTTAAAGTACTTTATGGGATGAGAATTTGAAATAATGAGTCTGCAGTCTTCACAGCCTGTGTGCTGCGGTGTGCAGCAGAGTTCGGCTGGCATGGTGCCTGCCTTTTGCAAGGCTGAGTTCATTATCTGAGAGTCACACCTGGCCCTCACTTCACTTTGGAAGCAGGACTTCTGAGGGTCAATCCTGAGCCCTGGACTCCTGCCTGGTGAAACTCTCCTGCTGTGTGCTAATGAGCTGGCTAAATCTTCCCTAAGTAAATGGATGCTGGAATGAAATGTCTGGTAATCATGTTTGTAAATCCAAAATAGTAGTTAAAGATTACTTTATTTAAGTATGCTTTAGCTGTGTGGGGAAGGCTGACCTTGAAAGTGCTGTGTTTAACATAGTTTATCAAAATATCTTCAAGTGCTCTGCAGAGATAGATGAACTTTGTTTCTTTTCTTGTACAGATAAGAAAACTGATGCAGAAATACATGAAACGAATTAACTGGTGGCTGAGCTATTGTTCTTGGTTATCACAGGGCTCTGCATTTCATCTTTCTTTTGCTCTTGCAGCATCACTTAGGTAATATGAACCATAAATCTCTTTGCCAATACAAAACCTCTCACAAAGTCTTGACTTTCATATGAGTGAAGAAGTCATACAACATAGCATTTTGGCAAATCCTCAGATATAAACAAAGCAAATTCAGTACAATGGTAACAATTCAGATCTCACTGTTTGAATTGCTTCATGATTAATAGCAATGCATTTCAGTGAAAACTACTCTCAGGAAGATAAATTAGATCAGTCAGATAAATTAGCATTTATCAAGTCTTTGTGCCTGACAGCCACAGGTGAGCCACTTGCAAAGACTGGATGGACCACCCATCTACTGGCTAAAACTGTAATAATGTTTTGCAGGGAATCTGTCCCAACTTTATTATTCTACTTCTTTTACTAGAAAAAGCTGTATAACAGCATTTCAGTTAAATAGATTTCTGTGTAACGATATTTCTTCAAAAGAAACTCATTACTAAGTGAGACATAGAACTGCCTCACAGACTGAAGGAATTTCTTCCCTTTGAAGTGTACATCAAATTTTTTCTGTATTTCCCATCTGCCTTATGTTAAAAAAAAACCCCTTCATTTGATGCCAGTGACCTCTGACAAGCTCTATATAGATAAGGAAAATGTATTTGCACACCATTCAGGCCTTCTATGGACTGCATATGTAATGGGCAGTTTCTAGGGATTGAAACCAGTATTTCAAATCAATGTGTTAGTAGTGTAGTGTGCTTAGCAAAACTTCTGCTGCAATATTTGGTTCATAGCTTCTGTCCACATGCTGCTTACTTTCAACAGGTTGGCAGACAGTGCTAACTCTTGACTGCCTTCACTTCTATACCACATAAAATATGGTGTAATGATCGCGATCTCATGATCAAGTAATTTTTTCCTGGTTCCCTTAAGTTCTTGATCTTGATTTGTCATTGCTGGTGTGACCTAGTTTGTGCAAATATTCTTGTTGGAGTAGTTCTTTTCGATGCTTTACTGTCCATGTGTTTGCGTGTAGTGCTGATTCAAGGTGTCTTCAGGCCTGTGGGTCTGTTTTCCCGGTCAGCATGAGCTCAGAATTAGTGTAGTGTAGAGTGACATGAACACCGTGATGATCTTTCAAGCCATAGAAGATGAGTACGAGAAGGCCATTGCGCTGAATGTGACATGAGCTCTGTGCACTCTGAGACTGTAGTGTTAATAAGGTTTGATCTTGCTAGTTAGTATCTCCCAAGAATTGTTGGAATACAAGCGATCTGAGGATGCGCATGAGCTAAGGCTGGTGAAAAGCTATTGCTTCCTGCTGTGTGAATAAAATAGGAGGTTGAGTCAGGAATAATGATTTTTATCTTCAGCAAATGTTGGGTCAGGCGTGATGGATTGTGGAACACGTCCTTCCAGCTCTTGTCACACATAGCATCTTGGTCTGCGGCCTTTCCTTTGTTAAATGGTTTGACAGCAATAAAAATGGGGGGTTTTTTTTCTGAATCAATATTTGCTTGAGATATTAAAAAGTTTTCAACCTGATGATTCTGTACTATTTATGCTTTCAAAAATATTGTATTTTGCATTTTTTTCTTACGTGCTTTGCTAAGAAAGATATGTCACAAGAGAATAAAGTAGTCTCTTATCTTGCTGCTCCATAACTGTACTTTGGCTTAAATGAAATCCATAATTTATTCTACTTGGTGTGACAACAGAAAATATAAAGGTGAAATTAGAATAAGAATATAGATGAATGTTAACTGTCTGTGCAGTAACAGTTAAATAAATCACTCACTGAATTATTATTCTATAATCATTATGGCATGCAGTCAAAACAGAATGCTTTTAAGAGGGGAGGAGTAGTGTAAAGAAAGAATTACAGGCATTTAATCTAGTATTTCACTGTGATAGTAAATCAATTCCCCTCATCAAATTATACAAACAGTTGTGTGTGTGTGTGTGTGTGCGTGTATCTAGGGCAATTAATAAGTCATCTTATATAGGGCCGAGATATCTGCTTTGCACTGTAACCTTTATGTACAGTTAATCTCAAAGGCATAATGCTTAAGACTTGCCAAATGTTCCTTCTAGAAGAAAAACCAGGAAAGTAATAAAAGCACTAGTGCCTTACTCAAAGATATTAGTTTACATAGTATTCCAGTTACTTAGTTTATATAGTATTTTGGTTGCTTAGTATTTAATTACCTCTCAAAGGTATTAATTTTCATGTAATCTCTCAATTTTTATAATAATGTTCTCTGCAACACTATTTCTGCATGTTGTATGAAATGAAAATTTTCAAGTGCCTCTCAGTCTTTCCAAATGCTTTACAGTCAAGCGCAGTCCAAATAACTGAGAGCCCTGAGAAATGGTCTAATTCTGTACCTTTAAGCTTGTAAATGACGACCTTGTGTGTGTGAAATCCAGGTGGCAGGAGGCCTAGGGAGAAAATTGGCAAATGTGAGCTCTATTCACATGCCCTCAGAAGCTTTGTAGCCTCTCTGTAAACTCTTTGGAGCTGGGACTATGAATGTAGACTGCAGGTGATGGTCTTGAATGTTCTAAAGCAGAAAAAAAGGAAGTAAAAAAGCAAGAGTTGAAATGAAGCTGTACCTGAGCAAGTAAAAATTAATTTTGTGTGCAGAACTTTAAAGATATGAAGGATCTGTCTAAAGAACATCTTTCTTTTGCTGGCTATATTTGTAATGCTGCATTCCCTGTAACAGTCCTTCCTGGGACAGATTGCTGGATTGGTAGAGTGTTCAGAAATCGCTTGCCTAGTGAGGGTCTAGCTTGAGAAATAATTCTCCATTAATTTTTTTTTTAATATAAACTGAAAGATTGTTTGATCTATTTCTGGGAAGAAATAGAAATCGCTGATATCACCTTATTTTTGAACCTTCTTAGCTATCCTCTGCTCTGTGGCAGGTTACTTGCCCTTGCTTACTGTTGGCAAGTAGGGATAGCAGCCACCAGAATGGGAAGGAGGTATCAGCAATGTTGGTCTTTACCATCTGCAGTGTGCTGTGAAGAGGATGTATTTTGAATATGTTTCTTAATCCTGTCCAGCTTGCTGTCAAAGAATGGTTTGGGTTGGAAGGGGCCTTAAAGACCATCCAGTTCATCCTTGTTTGTTGTGAGACTGACTACTTGGAAGTGCTCATCCATATGAAATGAGCAGACTACAGTGGGGCTGTGTGACGGTCTGGATAAAGGTGGCAAAAGCAGATTCCCTAGGCTTTGCTATCACACTGTTGGTATAAGACAGCTCAGGGTAATGAAGGAACCTTCCATTTTATGGGGAAGGACACAGTCCTTCCATTTAATGGGGTTTCCATTAGGCAGAGGGAAGCAGTTTGCTTTATCCAGCAGTCAGTATGTGGGAGGGAAAAAAAAAGGGCTTTCTTGCTTCAGGTAGGTAGGTGACCAGTAGGTCTTATTTTGTGTTTCCTTTGGAGAAGGAAATGGCCCTGAGGTGATAAGCAGCTAGAGGAACTGGTGCCTCAGTGCATCAATAATGGTAAACCTTTCCTTCCTTGCACTCATGGCCTTTCCCCTGCCAGAGTGCTTCCTTGGGACCTGATGGAACTTTCCCCACTCGTTAGCTGGTCATGCTCAGTGAAGAGAAAAGAGCATCCAGCCTTCTCGTCTCAAGGAAGTCCTATGTTTACCTCTGTTGTGTTGGCTACACAGTTCTTGTTATCTGTCTTCAGTACCAGCTTGAATCTCCTAGTGAGAGCTTTACTGCAGTGAGTGAGTGTTTGGACAAATTCTTCATGTTAGGTTAAATGCGGGAACAGCTCTTTGCATGCTTGCAGGCTCTGGCAACACTTGGATTAAGAGTTCCCCATGGGTGTTCTCCAGCTATACTAGGGATCATGCAGCATGTGTTTCCAGATGTAAAAATTAAATTTAAAACTTCAAGTGTGAAGAACCCAGTGGTATGTTGAGAAGTCTCCATGTAGGAAGTTAACTTTTTAGCAGTTTGTCACTTAACGTCATTAATCCTGTCTTTGACACTCACTTCCAAGAGGCATTTCCTTTGCATACAGCCAACATTGCAAACTGCTGAGTAGATAAAGGGGAAGGCATGAGCACTGTTCCTGTTTGAAAAACAGTTGAACTGATGTGGAAGTGTTCTGCTTTTATTTTAGGTTAGCATAAGAATAATGACTGCTGTGGCCACTAAGATTAAGCAATTTTGACAGAGATAAGGATGCTTCTAGAATCAGATTTGGAAGGGTTTAAAAAACCCAAACAACCCAACCAAAGCTAAAGAAACCTCTGTTGGTATCATATGTTGTGACCCTCTTTATGGGAAGGGGAATCAAAGACTGCCGAGTTCCAACCTTTGTGGAGACCACATAGCACAGGCAGGTTGTCAGTTCCTCTGCTTGTCACTAGAGTCCAAACACTGATATAAATATTGTGATATGGATTAGCAAACTAATTATTTATGCCAACATTCTTACTGATAAGTCTTACATTCTTGCTGGTAAGTTTGGTGTGTCAATTAAAGTGATAAGTACTGAAGGGAAGGCTGAAGTTCTTTCTTGGCCAGGCAGTTATGTAGTGTGGATGTTTTGGACTAGTCAGCCCTGACAGCATTCTACGAAATGTGGAAAAAGAAGGCAATCTTGCTTTCAAAGGATAGTTGGTGACCTTTAAATTAGGGCTGGGAGTCTCATCATAAACTGCAACTGCAGGATACATGACTTACTTCCCTTTCGTTCTGCACTGAAAGGTTGTTTTCACTGAAATTACCACTTATTACAGAAAGGTCAGATTCATATAACTGCATCTCAAGTAAATAGACAGTGACCTTGTTTATCTCCCTGCAGTGTTTGCAACTGATTCTGTGTTTGTTTGGTTTCTTTAAAGATCATGCTGTTGTCATTCTTTTGTAACACATTGCAAATAGACAGGTTTGATTGGCTTGACTTCTTGAGATTTGGGAGGTTCTTCTCCCTCTGTACTCAGCACTGGTGAGGCCGCTCCTTGAATCCTGTGTTCAGTTGTGGGTCCCTCACCACAAGAAGGATGTTGAGGCTCTGGAGTGAGTCCAGAGAAGAGCAACGAGGCTGGTGAAGAGGCTGGAGAACAGACCTTATGAGGAATGGCTGAGAGAGCTGGGGGTGTTTATCCTGGAGAAGAGGAGCCTGAGAGGACACCTCATTACTCTCTACAACTACCTGAAAGGAGGTTGTAGAGAGGAGGGAGCTGGGCTCTTCTCCCAAGTGACAGGGGACAGGACGAGAGGGAATGGCCTCAAGCTCCTCCAGGAGAGATTTAGGCTAGAGATTAGGAGGAGGTTTTTCACGGAAAGGGTCATTGGGCATTGGAATAGACTGCCCAGGGAGGTGGTTGATTCCCCTTCCCTGGAAGTGTTTAAGGCACGGGTGGATGAGGTCTTGGGGGACATGGTTTAGTGTTTGATAGGAATGGTTGGACTCGATGATCCGATGGGTCTCTTCCAGCCTGGCTGATCTATGATTCTATGATTCTATGAAGGTGGTACAAAACATCACCCTGATATAGATACAGATAGATGCATATATTTACATACACAAATATATATATGGCTATGTTTACGTAGTCCCTCATGCTCTAAGAGCCAGAAAGTACAGCAGCTTAATCCAGACTCCTTTCTTATAGGGCTATCAAATGGACACTAGGAAGTATGGCTGGTTCACATCCACAGCATGGGAGAGAATAAAACACTCTTCATACTGCCCTGAAACTTCTCCTTTCATCCTAAAACACTGCACAGAAAATATTCCCTTTAACCCAAACTATAAATCAGGCCCAGATGGGGTGACACAGAGCCCCTGCTGAAACAGCAAAAGGAGACAACAGGTGCCATCAAATGGGGGGTGAATAACAGAGAGCGTTTTGTCCACTGGCAGTCTGGGCAGGAAGAACATCATTAGTGGCAGCACAATGTCACCTCTGGGATCTAGCTCACAGTCCTGCCCAGCGCTGAAACTGCCACAATGAATTTCCTGAATTCCTCCATTTTGCATCTCATTTGCAGAAAACCACCTCCAGTTACCCACCCCCACACCTACTCCGAGAGGCTGCGAGAGATTTGTTCTCATTATCGATTCCTCATTAGAATTCCCCAGCCCCTGAGATACTCTCTGAGATGGAGCATTAGAGCACTGACCAGGCCCAATCCTGCTGCACTTATAAGGGCTGATGGATTTACATCTGAAGGGAATATTGATCTACTGTAAATCATCTTTTTCTGCTGCAAGCAAGCTGGAACTCAAGAGAAGAGAGACAGGACAGCAAACCCCTCTGCCAGTGCTTATGAAAAGCATCTGAATAGAATAACAGCACTTTGAAAACTTGCAAAGTGAATCCACTTGAATACTGTGTTCAGTTCTGGGCCCCTCACCACAGGAAGGATGTTGGGGCTCTGGAGCGAGTCCAGAGAAGAGAGACGAGGCTGGTGAAGGGGCTGGAGAACAGGCCCTGTGAGGAGTGGCTGGGAGAGCTGGGGGCGTTTAGCCTGGAGAGGAGAGGGCTGAGAGGAGACCTCATTGCTCTCTACAACTACCTGAGGGGAGGTTGTGGAGAGGAGGGAGCTGGGCTCTTCTCCCAAGGTACGGGGGACAGGACGAGAGGGAATGGCCTCAAGCTCCACCAGGGGAGATTTGGGCTGGACATTAGGAGGAAGTTCTTCACACAGAGGGTCATTGGGCATTGGAGTGGGCTGCCCAGGGAGGTGGTTGATTCACCTTCCCTGGAGGTGTTTGGGGGACGGGTGGATGAGGTGCTGGGGGACATAGTTTAGTGTTTGATAGGAATGGTTGGACTCGATGACCCCGTGGGTCTCTTCCAACCTGCTGATTCTATGATTCTATGACTTCAACTGCTGCAGATTGTTCCTTTTCGCTCTAATGGAATAACTGTAAATTACACTGGTATGAAGTTTCGTGCTTTGTAAGAGTGGTTATTCAACTGCTTTTTGTCTACTGTCTTCCTAGAAAACAATGCTTGAAGAATTATGTTTTATGGGGTTACTTTGTAGAGCCTACCAAGGCTTTATTTGTCATATACTGTAATGACTTACATCTGCATTGTACATCTTAGTTGATGACTTGCACTTAGTTATAGAAAATATAGATAACCTCTGTAAGCCTGCTAAGTGCCACTGGGTTTCAGTATGGCTAAATTTTCAAATTGTTTAGGGTCTTACTTTTAGACTAGATTTTACAGCTCTGAGTAACGTCAAGTACCTCTTTTTCCAAGGCTTGACAAAGGTATTTTGAAACCTAGCTCAGTGCTATGCAGAAGGTTCTCCTTATACAAGGGCATCATTGCCTTTGGGAAGGAGTTCTTTCTTGTAAAACCAGAGCAGAAGTCAATCTTCTTCCCAGCTTAAGTGAGTGGCTGTATATGCACAATCTCCCTCTGCAATATCTCTGTTAAAATATCTACTGATATTGAGGGAGACTTGCATTTAAATCCTTGGTTTATGTATACTAAAATCATCCACTAAAATGTTATGGACCATGTGCATGTAGGAAGGGATCAGCAGCAGAGGGTGAGGTATCTTGGTTATCAGGCTGGCCTACCATAGATTTGGAAAATAGTTAGGATCATGTGGATATTAGTATGGACAATGTTTCTGCCAGTGGGTGGTGATATGTGCTCATGTTTAACACTGATTTTTTTTCTCTGTAGTAGCTGTCAAAAATTAAATCCTGATAATGTTTTCTGGACCTGTTACTTGCATGATTTTCGTTATCTCTTAGACCTTCTGTTACAAGGAGTGTAAGCATCATACATCAGTAACTACTTTTTCCTGCCTCTGCATTTCTAATCTATGCAGGTAGCATTAAGCTGTGCTCCTGTCTTTGTTGTATATTTAAAATGATGATATCTATGGTTTTGTGTACTTGAAAGGAAGAAGAACTTTAAGCCAGGTTTTTGCTCACAACTCTGCTGATATTTTGATACAGTTTTGAGTAGATAAAATCTTGATTTCAGGACAGTGGTTGTGTGCTACTTCTATGAGCTGGCTATAAAAATTAGCTACTCTCTTTTGTTGAAAGAAGGAAAAAAAGTATTTAAGACCGTGTTTAAACCTTAACAATTGTTTTATTAGAGTTGTCTAATGTTAAGTACAGGTCTTAGAAGTCAGGGAAATAGACTGGATATAGACTAGGCTCGTCACCTAGACTTCATTATATTTTTATTTGGCTAGTAAGAGAAGTGACTCTGTATGTGTGTATATATATATATATTTGTATTATATCTTCTAATGTCTTTTATGTGCCAATTTATTCCTTACTTGTATATAAGTTAAATTGTTATCTAAATACCTGCCAAGAGATGGCAGTGCAATGCTGCTTAATGTTCTGCATGAGTCTAGGAAAATCTAGTAGCTACGACAATGCAGAGCCTTCTTCCCTGAAATTTTTGGTGGCCTCTCCTAGAACAGATCAACATATTTATCTGCTTACTTCTTACATGCTATGGGTTGAGAAAATAAGCAGGAGTTAAAACGATTGCCTGCTTTGCAGTACTTGGTTCATCTCTGGAAAGTTAGGCTTCTGTCCCGTGTGCAGAATAGATTTCTAAACTGTGCCTTGATTTCTCAGGTCTCTCTCCAAAAGAAATCCACAGACAACTTTTAGTCTGGCATCATTTCCAGCTTGTGTACAGCTGATGTAGATCCTCTGATGGTACTGGTGCAACGCTGATTTCTGTTAGTTATGGAATATTAAAAAAAATAAATCCTAGACCCTCAAATATGAATCACATTTTATTTCTACTTGGTGCTGTATGAATTCAACTGAGGCAAGGCTTGTAGAAGATAATGTCTTCTGTTTGTCAGAATCAAAAGAACAGACAAGCCTTGTGGGATGAAAGCACTTTTCCAAATCTCTCTTGTACATTCAGATATTCTAAGCACACCAGAACACAGAGTTATTAATACTGAAAAACTTTTTTTTGTCTTCCGTATACCAAAGCGTTTCTTGGAAAATGTGGGTGGGAGATCAGAGAGATAGCTGTAGAGTATGCCATTTCACTGTCAGTACCAAGTGGACTTGAGACGATGTCTGAAAGAGGCTTCTTTGTTCTGTTTTGGTGGGTTGTGCCTGCATTTGACAGATGCTTGTGAAGCCTGTAATAGTTTGTCAGTGCTTGTGTTATACCTTCCTGTACTTCTAAGCATAATTTAGTTCCTGATGTCAGTCAGAGGCAGTCTGTAAATTATGATTGTTTGGATGCGGGTGTTGATAGAGTTCTGATTTAGAGAAGCCCCTGGGGAGTGGGTGAAGCCTTGGTGTTCATCTTTGGAATAAAAACCAGAACCTGACCTTAGCTAACCTGCCATCAGCCACGTACTGTGGATTTCACATTGTGTAGTTTTGCATTGCATTCTATGCCACTTACACTGGAGACTGGTTAGTGCTGCACTGTAATCCTGTTCCGTTTAATTCATTGCCAATGCATGTGAAAGGCTTAAATTCGAGCTGGAAATCTGTTCTTTGAGAACGTCTCCTTTAAACCAAATATTTGTAGAGAGAACTCTTCAGTTGGTACCATTGATTGCTGAAGCCTGAGACTGCTTCCACGACATTAGCATTAGACTGTGAAGTAGCCCTAACTAAGCACTATGTTTCATCTTGTCCTTATGAAAATATATTTGGGTACCTCTGGAGAAAGATAACAGTAATACCTTTTCTAAAAGAACACTCTTATTTTGCTAACATTCCAGTTATTATCAGCATTTCTTGGCTTTTCTGCTTAAGGATACCATTCTGACCCCAAACATTTCTATGCATTTTGCTGCCTTGCCAATGTATCTAACAACTTAAATGTGTAACTCCTTTTCTGTCCTACTTGGATTGTGGATGATGGATTCTGTCATCAGGTTGGGGAGTTTCAGGTGTCACCTTGCTCGGCAAGACAGTAGAGTTTGTGCTGGAGGATGCCAGCAGCTCCAGGAACCTCTTATCCATCGGAGTACAGCCAGGCACCCATGTGCGTCTAAGTGCTTCCCCTTGAATCCTGCTCTTTTCTCCCCCCTCTGCTCTCAGGGCTGTGGTGGGTGTTGCTTGTGTCTGGCTTGTTGCTTTTGAGTAACAAGGGAAGTACAGTGACTGGTGAGAGATAGAAAAATTGTATTAAAAATATGATGAAAGTTTCTGGGATATTTCAGTAAGCAATCTGCTCCTGAGACCTTCTTGATGCGTAAATTTGCAGGCAGGTGTGTTGAACAGACAAAGCTTCAGAAACAAACAATAAAGCTCACCAAAAACCCCACCATTTCTTATTAATTACTTTGGCCTGGTCTGTAGTCTAGCTCCTGTGTGCTTTCTGTGTGAAGCTGTGTGAAGTAGAAGGTGTGGATCTGGCCATTGCCTTTCAGGGCTACCCCATCCCCACACCCCAGCTGTGTGCCACTGAAAAGTGCAGAGCAGCTGCTGGAAGCTGCTACTGCTGCAGGAGTCACTGTGGTTCTGCTTTGGTTGAGGTGACACAGGAGAGACAGAGGGAGGAAGGTGTGAGGCAGAATCCAGCTTTGTTTGTTTGCTTGTCTGAAGATTCATGGTCCTTCTGGGTGCAGCCAGCAGAGTAGTCTCCAGCGTGCAGCGGGGTCAGGAGAGCGATGGAAGTCAAAATTTGACTTCTGTCTCAGGTGAATAAAGTATTTCTCAAGAGCTTTCTGCTGTCCACATGAATGATCTGAAAGTCATCAATAATGGGCATGGGGCAGAAAGATCTGATGATGAGCTTGATTCTCTTCCTTTCCAGATACCTGTGTATCTGGACGTGTGATACTAGTCCACCTCATGTGAGAAGTTTGCCTTCACCTGACCCTCTTGTGTCCGTGTTTTGTATGCAGTGGCTCATTTCTCAGCTTTTTAAGACAGACAATAATGAATCCAAGGCTGTATCAAAACATCTTGGTGCCTATGGGTAAGGAGTCAGTTTGGCTTCATTCCTTCTCAGTCTGGAGAAAGACTGTGCTTGGAGTAGGTCTGCATGGAGAATTTCACGCATTTGACTGCGTGTGAGAGATGATGTTAAATGTCATGTTCTTGGTTTTACCAGCCCCCTTCTACAACTAGGGTCCTATCGCACGTTAACTTTCTGATGTTTCTAAAATATGTAGGCTTGTAGTGGCTAATATGGGAGGTAAATAGAAAAATCAGAAGTGCTTTTTAATTAGAATATTTTTAAACCATTGTTCAGGTTACATTTTGGAGGGTGGGAAGCGAACCCAAGTGACATTTGAGGCATGCCGAGCTGAACGCTGCTGTTTTCTGTGGGCAAACCCAACCAACTTCTTACTCCATTATTTCCCCTTGTACATTTACTGGGGGTTTTTTTCAGATCAAAATTATTTCAGTTGTCATTTGATGAGGCTTCCTCTATTAATGTAGGATATTGCTTCTCAAACTGTTCAACAGCACTTTATCAGAATGATTTCCTAATATTAAGTCTAAATTTTCTGTTACTAAAAACAGTCCAATATTGCCAGCTAATGTCTCCCTTAAAGTGTTTTATACTCTTATTCCAATTTCATAGCTTTTTATAATTTGTACTTGTCAGTGAATGTGTAGTTTCTTACCTAGTGCACACCTTCTGTATTTTTTCATTTACGCTTGAATTTCATTGGTCTAAAAGCTTTTGTAAATACTGTAGTCATTCTGAAGACATTCTTCGCTTGAAGAAAATGGAGTAACCTATGTAGTGAATGAACTAAATTTATAACCATTTGAAAAACAAGCCTAAACTCGTCTGTCCTTCATGGTGCTGGTGTTTGTGTTAGTGTTACAAAGCCATGATCTCAGTGGTTATGTGTCTCAGTTCAGCTATATTACAGATGGCTGGCAGGGAGACCAAATGTTGGTTCTTGGCCAACAAGATATAAAAGTGGGAAGCTAAACTCTCAACAGAAGTCCAGCGAGGATTAGACTTTGATCTGTGTCAGCAGAGGCCAGCAGAGCTTCAGTGTGCTGTGCTGCTTTTTTTTTTTTTTTTTTTTTTTTTTTTAATCACATCAGGATATCTTGGAGAATTTTACAAAAGAAGTGAGTGAAGGACTGGAGAAGTGAGATCCAGAGAACAAATGACTCATCAAAGATTGCCTGCAGGAATGCAGCATGGGACACGCATCTTCCAAGTCCATCCTAGTCTTGTAGCCAAACTGCCACAGCTTGAGCAGAACAATCAAGCCTGCTGCTGTGATGGTTCTCCTTACCCTTGGGTAATGCTAGTTTTTTCCCTCTGTTCCAACCAAACACTAGTGAAGGCAGTGGGAGTCCTTCCATAGACATCAACATGCTTTTGGTAAGGCCTGGTTTTCTGGAGGAGGAAAAATCTTCAGCATTAAGCATCTTTATAATTATTGTGGTGGTGGGGCGGTGGGGGTGTTAGATCAAACAGTTACTGAATTCTTTCTTCTTGGAAATGACTGTGTCTTGTGCCAAAAACCATACTGAGGCTGTTGTGCCAGTACTTGTGTACAGTGGCCAATCTGTGTTCCCACTCAGTCAAAATAAACTGTTGTTTAGCATTCAGAATCACCCCTGCACAGGATTATCTACACATATGCCCATGTTACAGCATTTGAATGATTTGAGTGTGCGAGAAACCCTTTTGTTGTTAATGCCTGTACGGTATTAGCTGAAATGTTCTGGGTTATTAGTAGTTGACTGGATTTTGTAGACTTACCTGAATAACCTGTTAATTTGCTGCAGAGTTTAATTCATGCGTTCACAAGCCTATGGTCAAGGAATGATAATAAAGTGGTTTAATGTTATTGTTCACATCACAAATTTGTTTCGATAGCACTGAGTAAATTTAGGCATTAAGGAAGGGGAAAGTAATTCCTATTGATAAAAAAACTGAATGTAACTACCAGGGCTTTTTGCTGTTTGTCAGCATTGTATATGATTCTACCTGCCCTCTGCCTCCTTAGTCATTCTGAAAAGCACTTTGTGTTTTACAGCTTTCCACATATTCTCATGAAGTGCACTTTCCTGTACCTTCATTAAATTTTATACTACAAAGTGATTTGTTTACAGTGCTGGAATTAGCTTTGTGTCTTTTCTGCACTTCCTTGTTTAAAGGGCTTCCAACATGAGTATATTCAACTATCCCTTTATTTTTCCATACACGCTCAGAATATTTTTTTGGGTTCTTAGGGATCCATTCTTCTCATTTCAGAACATTCTACTGCAGGTAGCAGTTAAGGGGTAAAAAACAATTACTTGACCTAGTTACAAAAATAAAGGCTGTGAAATGTACACTGGCGTAGATTCTCCTTGCTGGAACCATGTGTTTTGATTCCTGATTGGCTTTGTCTTTCCATCTGTTCATCTCATCTGCAGCTTTTCCACTGTCTCTCACCAAAGTCTGCTCAGAAGCTGGTAATTACTGGTACGTTTTATTATGTGCCAGACTGTTTGGGACTGACTGCTGACTTGTTTCTACTGTACTGATCTGATTTGGTTCCCTGACCTCGGACCTGCTTCTCTCTATTCTTTTCTGACATAGGCACTTTCCTTTCATTGAAAAGACTATGATTTTTATAAACAGTAACAAAACCAGAATCCTTTTTCCTTCACATGCCCTGTTATCGGAGTTTGCTCTTGTGTTCTGCCTTTGCTGTGACATTTCAAAACTTTGTTTCCTATAATTATTTCACATAATCTTAGTGTGATTTACGCTGTTTTCTGTTATGGCTAAAATACCTTTTCTTTCATCACTGTGAATAATTAGTTGAACAGTCCTTTGAGTTGTGCATTTTAATTATCCTCTCCTCCCCTCCCCCTGCCAGATTTCTTGTGGGTGTAAACTTGATTGAATTCCATGTTGGTGTAAATGCAGAGCAGATACATTGGTTTCTGTTGGGTTATGCTGGATTACCACCATAATGGAGATTGGAAACTGACTATTGGCTTTCTTTTACTAAATGCATAACAAGATTTAAAACTAGGAACCTGGCAGTATTGATTAGGGGCAGCTACCCTTCAGTTCTGTTCTCACAGTGCTTTGTAATTTGGTTTTTGAAGGAAGAAGCTGGTGTTCCAGGCTTGGCCTGTTTTGAGGAGATTGATTTCAAAGCAACTCCAGGATATAAACAAACCCACAAGGCTGTGATCATGGAAGAACAGCTGAGGAGTGGAGCCCGGCCAGATATATGGGTTTTTTGCCTATTTGCACATTGCTTTGCGTTTCCTGCGCTTAAATGTTTTTGGCCTTACAGAGCCACTTTTCACAGTACTCACGGCCAAGGCAGGTTGTAACTTGGTGCTTCTTTTTGAAGGAAGTCTGTATTCTGGGAAATACAATACAGTTAAAATGCAGCTCTTCCTAAGGCAGTAGCTGGTAAAATGTATTGGAGTCTGGTTTTTGAGAGGCCATAATATATGAGAATTGCCCCTTTTTGGCCATAAAAGCTGTAAATTGAATATCTGGATAATTGGTGTGTTGTAGCTAAATTTTCAAAAGAAGCAAGTGATTTTGTTTGGCTTTATTCCTGAGGTCACAGTTTGAGACTTCTCAGGGGAACAGTAGAACCTATCCCTTTGCAATCAAGCTCTTATGTAGTAGTAGCTTTTGCTGTGTTTACAGTGTTTGCATGTGTTTTGTTTTCAAGCATGAAAAAGCAATATTTCATAAAACATATGCACTTCCTATTTTTGTACCAGGAATTCAGACTCTTTAGAAATAACAAAATAATGGTTACGCCAGTTTTAATATTGTTTGTTATTTTCCTGTATAAAAACAGTGACAAATACATCTTGGACAATACAAATATTCCTACTTTGATGGGAGTCAAGGGAATTGTGACAGTTGATGCCACCTGAAAGTCTACCACTAAGGGACATCAAATTGGTGTCTGCTTGATTACAGAAGTACCTTCAGATAAATTAATATAACATTCTATATGATTGACTATTCATGACTTATTAATTTTGTTTCACTTAATTTTGGGTGAAATAAAGTAGTATTGTAGTAATATTGAAAGTATTACGGTGTTTAATGAACTGAAGGAATGATTTTAAATGTTGAGATTATGTTAAAATCTTTGTTTGTTTAGTGTTTTTTCCCCTTCACTTGTACATGTTAAATAATACTTAGTTGCTCATTTAAGATTTTGTAAACTAATGCTCAGTAGTATAATCAGTACTTTTAAGCATTTAAATGTAATACCAACTGAGTTACTGAGACCCTGGACTTGAGAGAAAAAAAAAAAAAGAAATTGCTCTATTTGTAGGTATCTACTCCTCCCCGAAGACATCCTCAGTTTCTGCTTACTTTGCATGAGTTTAAGCATATTATTTTTTGAAATATGTCAACTCCCATTGGTGTAGTAGAACATAATGTTATTTCCTGTGACACAATCTGCAAGTGGAATTCTTGTATTACCATCACCTTGATGGTGAAGATGCACTTGTAGTTTGGTATTTTTATTTTAATAAGGGATACTTTTGTATGTGGAATCATTTTTCTGTGGTATCAGTGATTATGGGGCAAGATATGCGTGTACTAGTACTGAATACTGTTGACTTCCTGCATTTGTTAAGAGCAAGCTTATTTTTCCACAGTCACATCAAAGTTCAGCTTGTTCAGGCTACTTCAAATGTTTCATGTCACCTGTAGTCCAATCGAGTTGTATCAATTCATCGCCTGAAAGAGGATGTTATACATCTTACCAAGAAATTTTTAAAACACACCCTTAAATGAAATTATCATAGAATCATAGAATAAAATGGAATTCTATTTTGAGCAACATGTCTGGTGAGTGAGCCACGGTTTGAGCCAAGAATGAATCTGTGTTTATAACATCAGAGATTCAACATAGCAGAACTTTCAGAAGTCCCCACTGATTTAAGACAATTTGATGAGGTAAGGGATGGGATTGTGGCAGGCTGGGTGCTCCTGGCTTGGGTGGATGTTCTCTTTGCTGGTTACAAAACTGTCTGTCTGAGGCCAGAGAGTTAATGGAGTTAACTCCATTGAGAGATGGTCACAAGCAGTGTCCCCGGGACTCAGTGTTGGGGCTATTTCTGTTTAACCTCTTTTATAAGTGACCTAGATAAGAAGACCATGTACGCCCTCAGTCAGAATGCAGGTGACACCAGGCTGAAAAGGAACTTTGATCTTCTCTATGGAATAGGATCTGAAAAGGGTGAATCTGGTATGAGGGCAAAAAAAATGGGGTTCACATGGTTCATCACTGAGTTCTGAACTGAAGTAACAACCACCACATGCAACAATGCAGGCTCGTGAAAAAAACGTAACTTGAAAAGATTTATTATTGACAACAAGCAACATTACATTATTTATTCCTAGGCTAACATGTTTCTACGTCTACAATCTAATTCCCTCCAGCTGACCACTGCTGTTTCTAGTCCTGCCCCCACTACCATCCATCCCCTTGGCTGGCAGCCTGGGGGTTGGGTGGGCAGGAGCAGGTTGGGCAGTGGCGGAACACTGGAGCTGCACAAATTTCCCCCCAGATTTGTCCCCCGAGACAGACCAAGGCACTTTGTCCCCCAGTTATTGCAATGGGCAGAACGAGGCCTGTCCTTGGGGCGGTGGGGCAGAGTGACCAGAGGGAGACGGGAGCCACGTATTCCCTCAAAAGCCATTTGGAAACAACACACTTTGTTTTAACTTCCAGGTTTGGCCTTAATTACAATATTCAGTGGAGTGGGGACAGCTGCTGGTGACATTCCTGCTCTCTGTGGCCAGCAGATCCCTGGGATGAGTGGCCAGGGATGGCATGGAGGGGTCCTTCCCAGTCTTTCCCAGTCCGTTGGCAGCGGCAGAGAAAGCCCAGGTAATTAATTGCCAGCCAGATCAGTGGCCAGTTGGGTCTGTGTGCGCTGCCTGGGTTTGGGATTGGAAGATGCAAGTGGGTGAGTGTCGTAAAGCAGATGCAGAGATCAATCTGATCAGTCAGCAAGCACCTTTATTCAGCTTAGCTGTCTCTCTATATACCCCACGAGAGTGACTACAGTGTACTATTGGCTAAAGGTAGCTGTCCATAAGGTTATTACTGACATATTATTGGCTAAGCTACCGTGCATGCCAAGAAACCAAGTTATACTAAAGTTAGCTATGTTGACAGTTCATGTCCATTGTTTTCCTTTCAGGTGGTACTCGTTTCCACCGAACTAGCTGCTGGGTTCTTCCCAGCTGGCCTGTGTTTATCTTTCAGCTCTCTGCTTCAAGGTCTCGTTAGAGTTGTTCAGTATCAAGCAGTCTCACAGCATCCAGGCCTTGTTCTCTGTAAAATCTTCCCACAATTCCCCCTTTTTGTTTTTCGATGACAAAAGCGTTCAGGTGAAACGTATGATCAACTTGGTATTATATACACTGTAACACACAGGATAATTGTTAAAGCAATTAGCCCCATTAAAAATAACAGTCCTTCTTGTTCCTGTCAACTGCTTTCGTGGCTGAGGCTTAACTGCTGTCACGCAGCAACATGGGCTTGATCCATCTCACTGGTGCCCAAAAGTGGTCCTGTATCTGTTAAAACACAAACATAACCTCCTCCCCGTGTTAGTAGCTTAAACAGACCATAGCAACTGATTTTTAAACTCTCTCTAATTTAAATGACATTCAAGCACCTTAGCATTGGTACAATCTAGTCATCTCCTGTGAAAATTCATTTCATAAAATTCATTTAATATTGAACCTGCATTAATCCATTAATCTCTTTTGTGATTCCCCTCATTTCCTCCCCCCCCACCCCTTTTTTTTTTTTTCCAAGTGTCAGCTCAAACATCTCTAAAACATTGAGCAGTAGGACCCAGCAGCCGCTGACTGCTGGAATGCAGGCATTCCCCTAGAGAGATAATACAGTTAACTCCTCTGGTCCTCTGGGCTTCCGCAAAGCTGAAAGAAAAATGGAACTTAGAGGGGGTTGGGGTGGGGGGTGGGTTAGTCACACACATGCAACTTCAAGGCTAAACTTTTGCCTTTTTCTTCTGAAGCCTTTCACTTCAAAGATCCCAGGTAAATCTACCTGTTTGCCGGCTTAGTGGACATTTGAGATTGAAAGGTCCCAGAGATATATTTTCAAGATTAATCAAAATTAATTTGTAAGTCTTACAAACGTTTGAAGTACTTCAAACACATACACACACGACCACTCATTTCAAGGCTAGCCAAATACAGTCATACAATGTTGGTTATTGCTAGTGGATCCACAATTTTCGATGCTACGAATGGTCTTCCTTTTTCCAAGGGCAAACCCATTTTGTAGGAATCCAACAAACACCTTCCTCTGCAAGTAAGCACATGTATCATCTGTCCATTAGTTGCACCTCTGCCAGAAAACCTTTAACAAAGACATAAAATTTCAAACTCTCGGTTTTGCCAGGAAAACATCAGCAAAGCTATAGAATTTCAGGCTGCAGCTTTTTGCCGGGAAAACATCAGCAAAGTTATAGAATGTCAGCCTGCAGTTTTTGCCGGGAAAACATCAGCAAAGCTATGAAACTTCAAATCTCAGCACTGCTGGAAAACATCAGCAAAGCTAGAATCCCTTGGTCTGAGCCTAGTTGCATCTGCACTGGCCAGGCCCTCTCCATTTGTGTCCCAGCGCGGGGGGTCATCGCGCTCTGTCTGTAGTTTCCCTGATTTGACAAACAGATAGGTATGGCGTGAGGTGGTGTAGATGGAGCAGGCAGAGGTATCCCGGAGGAAGGCATTGGTGCAACAGCAGTGTTAGAATTTGAGCAGTCTCTATCCTTCCCAAGAATGGCAAGTTACTCCTTTGGTTGCTCAATTATAGTCGTGGACAACTCAAGTTGATCCATTCTTTTTACTAAGGTTTGAAGGATATCATTTGTTGTATCCTGTGCTTCTTTAAGTGAAGAGCTAGGTCCAGAGCTGGGATGTGTCGAAGTGGGCATATCTGGGGGGGGGGGGGGGGGGCGGGGGGCAATAGTGCTTCTGGGTTAGGGCCTCCCTCTGAAGGTCCCGTGACCGCAACTTCTGGTTTATCTTCAGTTGATGCAGGCATAGTCGCAGCACAACTTCCAGCTTCCTCCTGACCCGTCAGGGTTTTAGGAATAGCTCCAGGACCAGATGCAGCAAGACGGCGAGTTTCTACGATACCATCTGTGATTTTTGGTCCAGGAGGCACCTCACATGCCTTAAAAGGTTTAGCGAGCACAAAATGGAGCGAGTCAGGCTTGGCTCAGGGTGGAAGGGCGGGGGAAGGGAGGAGAGGTTTAGAAGCTTCTGTACCTTTAGCATTATTTTCAGTTTTTAGTGGGTTGTTTTCCTCATTCGGTTCTGGACCCAAGTTCAATGCTGCGAATACAGAGGCCACAGCAGTTTGCTTAATTCTTAAATCTTTCAAGGTTTCAGATATAAATTTCCATAAAGTAGCAAATTTGGTGGCTTCCATCCCCTCAGCTCCCCCATTGCTGATAGTATCCCACAGTTGAATCCCTATGTCCTTCCAAGTAACTTCGTAAAACATCAAACCGGCATCAGGAATAAGTCTCCTATCTCTGCTCCATTTCAATAGTTCAATTAGACAATTTTCTGTCATATTTAATTCCTCTCTTGGAGAGAATGTAATGTAGGAGATTTACCACCAATTGCTTGTCCTTAGAAAGCATGGAGCCCATGCTCTATAGAGTCAGCTTGGAACACAGCTGCATTGAACAAAATTAAATACATTATCTGGCTATCCTTTGGTATTAATACTAGTGGAAATGGTGTTCACAACATTTGTGAGACGGCATCCATACCCTTGCTTGAATGATTCCAGTACAGTCTGCATCAATGACCACAGGTAAAACAAAAATTCCCAACTGAATTATTGATAACCATTCTAATTACAAGGTATTAAAGTCAACCCCAGTGGTCCTTTTACATTTCATGGTATTGTGTGAAGTGTGGATGTTTGTAGCACTACTGTGATGATGGTGATCACATCTATCTCGGTGCTATCTCCTGTTCTTGCTCTGAGGTGAGAGCTGGTGCTTGCTGTGGAGGCATCTGTGTCGGGACAAGCCTTTGAACCATGCTTTGCTCTTGGTTTTCTGACAATACCATCCCATTCTTGTCCCATTTTTATACACACCAACTGGTAAAATGTTTACCCTTTCCACACCAAGGGCAGATTTTAGGCCCTCTATCCTGGTGTTGCATGTGGCAGTCTCTTAAAATGTATCTCCTTGCTGTGATTCTAACAGAACGTATTTCTGTCTCAGATTACAGTCAGGGCAGCAGCTACCAGCTGAGCTTGATAGGGATAGGTAAATGATCCCAGCTGTTGTTGTAGGAATTTTCAGACTGCACCATATCTTTCTATATTTGCTGTTAGGATTTATTGTTGTGGATTGCAAAATTAAGGCTTCTGTAACTGTTCAGTTGTCTGCCTGCTTGTCGAGCACATCCCCCCATATATATGTCACACCTTTTTTCAGCTTCCCAATGTCCAGTATCTTTAAAAGTGTTTGATAAAACAAAAAACACATTTGTTGCAAAATTGCATTATTTAAGCTGCCTTGATTCTTGAACTGCTACCAACGTTGCTTAATTGAGTGAGTAGTTTCTTATCATATCTGTTAATAGTCCCTTCTGTAATGTGAAACTGTCTGGGTTTAGCAGCAGCTGTAGCAGCAGTGACGATGAGCAGCACCCATCTCAGTGAGCCGCTCGGTGGGAGCTGGACAGGTGCGGGGGTGGGGAATGGTGGTGGAAGCCCTTGGCCAGGCGGCTTGGCTCTGGAGGAGTTAATACATTATCTTTTGCAGCCATTGGAATCTCTTCTATTGCTTTGTAACTAATTAGTTCCCAGCACGGACTGCCGTGCTGCACACAGATCAAAACTTGCAATATTTCAACTTCTCCCCGCTGCTGTGCCTCCCTCCTAGTTTGTGCCCGTTGGTCTGAGGGATGGGGGGGCAATGAATAAGGCTTCTTCTCACGGTCTCTTGGACCCGGATCAAAGGGTTTATCCGCTTCCCAGTTGGGGGGTGCAGAGGCCAGCACAGCCAGTTTACAGGTGTGGGAGGTTAGTGCACTCAGCTTGGAGTGATCGCTTTGCTTTTTAGAGCTGGCGTGCGCCTTTAACACTTCAAAAACTTTCTGCCAGGGACCAAGCAACTTAGTAGCTGATTTCAATAGTTCAGTTAGACAAATCTTGTCATATTTCATCTTTCTCTTAGGGAGGATATATACTGGGGGGGCTTTATCACTGCTAGCTCGTTCTGCGAAAGCGTGAAAACCCATCCTCCCCCCATCAACCGCCGCTTGCCTTATAGCAGATCCAAGACTCCTGGAGTCTTCTTAAGGTGGATGCGTGTCTCATTCCAATCTGTATTCGTTCAGAGAAGCTCCAGCAGGTAATTGGAATGCCCCACACTCGGGGGCCATTTGTCGTAAAGCAGATGCAGAGATCAATCTGATCAGTCAGCAAGCACCTTTATTCAGCTTAGCTGTCTCTCTATATACCCCATTCGGTGACGTAACTGTGAGCCCACGAGAGTGACTACAGTGTACTATTGGCTAAAAGTAGCTGTCCATAAGGCTATTACTGACATATTATTGGCTAAGCTACCATGCATGCCAAGAAAACAAGTTATACTAAAGTTAGCTATGTTGACAGTTCATGTCCATTGTTTTCCTTTCAGGTGGTACTCGTTCCCACCGAACAAGCTGCTGGATTCCTCCCAGCTGGCCTGTGTTTATCTTTCAGCTCTCTGCTTCAAGGTCTCGTTAGAGTTGTTCAGTATCAAGCAGTCTCACAGCATCCAGGCCTTGTTCTCTGTAAAATCTTCCCACAGGTGAGGGGCTGCAAGGGTGATTCCAGCCTTTACCGCTCCTTCCCCAGCATCTCAACCAGTAAAGACACAAACAGCATCAGTCACCTGCACCAGAGGAGTGAAAATCACAAAGAAAACCTTCCTAAAATCAAGCAGTGCTATAAGGGGAGGAGAAATTGGGTGTTGTGACTTTGACAGCTTTGATGCTGCAGTTGTCCCCAGAGGGGATGTACAGGACGGGAACAAGGAGGTCAGGTGTGCTCCCTGCAGGCCTGCTGCCCCTTGGCCCTGGTCTGAGCTGGGGGTGGAAGGGACATGGGCTCCCCAAGAGCTCTGGGGCACTGGCTTGGCGGCAGAGGCCCTGGGTGCTGGTGCAGCTGCCGGAGCAGCCCCAGGTTGTCATTTTGCTGGTTTGTGCTGGGTGCATGTGGAGACCTTGGCTTTTGCGGGCTGGAGATAAACCCTTCATGTCCTCGAAGACAACGTGGTGTGTTGAGAGAGGAACTACGCAGCAGAGAGAGGACAAGGCAACATGAAAGGAAGCATTTTTGAGAAGAAGATACAATAGTTTATTCCTTATTCCTAGTCTAACGTGTTGCTACCTCTACAATCTAATTCCCTCCCATTGACCACTGCTGTTTCTAGTCCTGTCCCCACTACCATCCATCCCCTTGGCCGGCAACCTGGGGGTTGGCTGGGCAGGAGCAGGTTGGGCAGTGGCGGAAGACTCGAGCTGGGCGCGGCGGTGGTACCTGCTCCCCATGGGGACCGGGCCACCAACGTGGTCGTGGAGGGGGCCCGAAGACGAGTGGGGCAGGAGGTGGGAGGCGTTGGGGTGGAGGTGGAGGAGGAGCTGGGCGCCGCGGTGGTGCCTGCCCAGCATTGGGACCGGGCCACCCATCTGGTGGTGGAGGGGGCCCGAAGACGAGTGGGGCAGGAGGCGAAGGAGGAGCTGGGCGCTGCGGTGGTGCCTGCCCAGCGTTGGGACCGGGCAACCCCTCTGGTTGTGGAGGGGGCCCGAAGACGAGTAGGGCAGGAGGTGAGCGGCGTTGGGGTGGAGGTGAAGGAGAAGAAGGAGGTGAAGGAGGAGCTGGAGCCGCCTCCTGGGCACCATCGGGGCTGTCTCTGCGGCGAAGTTTGGCTGGGCTTGGACCAGCACTTGTGCTTGGGCCGTCTGGGTCAGCCCATGGATCGTTGGCTTGGGCTGGACCAGCACTGGTGCTTGGGCCCTCGGGGTCAGCCCATGGATCGGTCGCTGCGAGGTTGGAGGCTGCAGAGGTCGAGGGTCCATCCTCCTCCTCTGCACCTCCTGCCGTTGCCAGAGTAACACCTCTGGTCTTCCGTTTGCGTTTGTCCCCCGGCTTTGGGCTCCGTGGGGCTGCAGCCGGGGCTCGCCTTCTTTCCTCAGGGCTTTCCTTGCACATCCTGAGGAGGTTGGGGTGATCCCTCTGGAAGAAGGGACTGTAGAAGAAGTGCAGCTGCAGAACACAAAGGAGTCGAGTCAGTGCCATCATTTCCAGAAGGAGGAAGACAGAGATTATCAAGGCAAGCATTTGCACGCTTTCTCCCTCCCCGGGAAAGGTTTATCCTATTGGAACGGGACCCTCTCCACACCAACATTCCCGAGTGACGTGAACTCTCTTACCGTGCCCAGAGATGGTCCTGCGGCTGCTACTGCTCTCAGCTCCTCCACAGAGACAGAGATGCGAGCATCATCTTCCATTGGGTGGAATCCATGGAGAGCAAGCTGGGCAATAAAGTCTGCCACGCGCTCGCTCTCAAAAATCCCGCCAGGTCTTCTCTGACTCAGCACCTCCTTCTCAAAGGCATCTTCTGCCATCACCACGCAGTTTCCATTGTCTCCCCACCAGATGGACTGGAAGTGACCGCTGGTGACAATCTTCCAGAGCTTCTTGAGGAAGCGGTAGGGAGAAGTGGTGCAGGCTCTTCGTGAACCTGCACGTTCCGGTTCCTCCGCGTCGGAGGATGAGTCTGGGGATGGTGACTTCCTCTTATCTCTCATTGCTGCGCTCGGGTGCAGCTCAGAGCCTGGGCCCTTTCCCTGACCAGCGAGACTGAGTCCTGCCTGTCAGCGGGATGAGGGACTGCGGCGTCTGATGCCTCAGTGCCTGGGCAGCACCACTATAAGTACCTCCTGCTCACTGTGACGCGTGGGTCCCTTCACTGTGACCTCACCATGAGGCAACTGGAAGTGGAAGAGAGAACAAGTTCTAAAAAGACCTTTTTCTTTCCATGGAGAGCGCTGATTTGAGCCAAGAATGAATCTAGCTGCGTTTGTGGCTGGAATATCCTGCTAGGGCTGCATTGCATCCCATTTTTCACGGGAATTGATGCCAGTGAGGTATTGGGAATGCTGCAGCACTAGACATCAACCAGCTGAAGCTTTTCTATAGGATCCCCTTCTCCCTGTGCAGAAACTCCCATGCCTTCCCCATTGAAGTAACTCCTGCTCTGGGATTTCCACCATCACTGACATGGATTGGAAGGGGAACAAATGCTGGATTCTGCACCGTGGGATCTGTTGACGCCAGGCACAAGGATAAAGTTGGGAGAGGAGTGGCTGGAAATCAGCCCTGCCGAGGAGGATGTGGGCTGCTGGTGGGCAGCAGCCTGGATGTCCTGGCAGGTGATATGGGAAACGTCCTCGTGGGGTGCATCCAACGTAGCAGCCAAGAGCGGTCAAGAGCGGTGACTGCTGTGTTTGGTGTGGCTGCAGGCTCCCCTTGAGCACCGTGTGCGGTTCAGACCTTGTCATTTGAGAAGGCTGGTAAGATGCTCGAAGATGTCAAGATGGGGGCAAGTAAGGTGGTGAGAAGGCTGGAAGGCATGTCCTGTGAGGAGCACCTGAGGAGCTCGCGGCACTGGACATCAAATTGCCTCAGAGGTGAACTTCTTCCCTTGGGCATCTTCCCCCTGTGCAGAAATGCTTGCGCCTAAGTCTTCTGTGGAATAACCTCTGCTCCGGGATTTCAGAAGTGCTGCTTCTGTTGTTACTGTCCAGGTTCCCAGGTGATGCTCTCAGCTTTCAGCAGCCTCTCCTTGCTGCTCCCCAGGATGAACAATTTTGGAAATACCACCAAAGTATCTTTTGCAATTGAACTAAACTTGTGCACCAAGTCTGAACAAACTTTTCTGTTGTTTAAGGCACGGCCCTGGTGAAGCACCACCCCCTGCCTCAGGTATTCGCAGAAGCGTTTAAGTTGATGAAGATCTTGAAGATCTTTGAGTCTAAGCATAAGCCTAACGCTGCCAAGCCCAGCACTAGACCATGTCCTCATCAACACATCCATGCGGCTTTGAAACACCTTCACGGATGGAGACTCCACTACTTCCCTGGGCAGCCTCTGCCAGAGCCTGATAACAATTCCAGGGAAGGAAACTCTTTGAATTTTCAATCTAAACCTCCCCTGGTGTAACTTGGGGCTCTTTCTCCTTGTCCTCTCACTGGTTCCTTAAGAGTAGAGACCAGTATCCAACTCACTACAATGTGCTTTCCAGGAGCTGTGGAGAGCGATGAGGTCTCCCCTCGGCCTACTCTTCTCTAGCCTAAACAGCCCCAGGGTCCTCAGCTGCTCCCAGAGCCCCTGCGCTCCACACCATTCCCCAGCTCTCTTCCGTTCTCCGGACACGCTCCATCCCCTCAATGTCTTGCACTGAGGGTCCCAAAGCTGAAGCTGCATTTGAGTTGTGGCCTCCCCAGCATCTAGTGCAGGGGGACGATCCCTTCCCTGCTCCTGCTGGCCACCCCAGGGCTGATCCAAGCCAGGATGCTCTTGGCCTTCTGCGCTGCTGCTGGCTCCTTTTCACCTGCTGTCAAGCAGCCCACTTAAGGCGTTTTCCTCTTGGAAGAAATCCCAACAAGCCTTTGAGAACAGTCACAGTATCATCCCAAGTATTGACCAAATTTAACGAGCTCCCCCCGAAACCTGCTCCTTTCCCCATCCTAAATCCCAGGCATTTTCCATCCTGCCAAGCTTTAATAACAACTGCGTGTAACCCAATTTGTCATCCACTGCAAGCGGCTGCAGGACGGCCGTGGGTTTGGGCAGTTGGCTGCTGGCCACTGCAGGGGAGATGGGGCCGGCTCTGCCCCGCCAGCAGCTGTGGGGCACAGGACCCCAAATTTCCCCCCAGATTTGTCCCCCGAGACAGACCAAGGCACTTTGTCCCCCAGTTATTGCAATGGGCAGAACGAGGCCTGTCCTTGGGGCGGTGGGGCAGAGTGACCAGAGGGAGACGGGAGCCACGTATTCCCTCAAAAGCCATTTGGAAACAACACACTTTGTTTTAACTTCCAGGTTTGGCCTTAATTACAATATTCAGTGGAGTGGGGACAGCTGCTGGTGACATTCCTGCTCTCCGTGGCCAGCAGATCCCTGGGATGAGTGGCCAGGGATGGCATGGAGGGGCCCTTCCCAGTCTTTCCCAGTCCGTTGGCAGCGGCAGAGAAAGCCCAGGTAATTAATTGCCAGCCAGATCAGTGGCCAGTTGGGTCTGTGTGCGCTGCCTGGGTTTGGGATTGGAAGATGCAAGTGGGTGAGGGGCTGCAAGGGTGATTCCAGCCTTTACCGCTCCTTCCCCAGCATCTCAACCAGGAAAGACACAACCAGCATCAGTCACCTGCACCAGAGGAGTGAAAATCACAAAGAAAACCTTCCCAAAATCCAGCAGTGCTATAAGGGGAGGAGAAATTGGGTGTTGTGACTTTGACAGCTTCGATGCTGCAGTTGTCCCCAGAGGGGATGTACAGGACGGGAACAAGGAGGTCAGGTGTGCTCCCTGCAGGCCTGCTGCCCCTTGGCCCTGGTCTGAGCTGGGGGTGGAAGGGACATGGGCTCCCCAAGAGCTCTGGGGCACTGGCTTGGCGGCAGAGGCCCTGGGTGCTGGTGCAGCTGCCGGAGCAGCCCCAGGTTGACATTTTGCTGGTTTGTGCTGGGTGCATGTGGAGACCTTGGCTTTTGCGGGCTGGAGATAAACCCTTCATGTCCTCGAAGACAACGTGGTGTGTTGAGAGAGGAACTACGCAGCAGAGAGAGGACAAGGCAACATGAAAGGAAGCATTTTTGAGAAGAAGATACAATAGTTTATTCCTTATTCCTAGTCTAACGTGTTGCTACCTCTACAATCTAATTCCCTCCCATTGACCACCGCTGTTTCTAGTCCTGCCCCCGCTACCGTCCATCCCCTTGGCCGGCAACCTGGGGGTTGGCTGGGCAGGAGCAGGTTGGGCAGTGGCGGAAGACTCGAGCTGGGTGCGGCGGTGGTACCTGCTCCCCATGGGGACCGGGCCACCAACGTGGTCGTGGAGGGGGCCCGAAGACGAGTGGGGCAGGAGGTGGGAGGCGTTGGGGTGGAGGTGGAGGAGGAGCTGGGCGCCGCGGTGGTGCCTGCCCAGCATTGGGACCGGGCCACCCATCTGGTGGTGGAGGGGGCCCGAAGACGAGTAGGGCAGGAGGTGAGCGGCGCTGGAGTGGAGGTGAAGGAGGAGCTGGGCGCCGCGGTGGTGCCTGCCCAGCATTGGGACCGGGCCACCCATCTGGTTGTGGAGGGGGCCCGAAGACGAGTGGGGCAGGAGGCGAAGGAGGAGCTGGGCGCTGCGGTGGTGCCTGCCCAGCGTTGGGACCGGGCAACCCCTCTGGTTGTGGAGGGGGCCCGAAGACGAGTGGGGCAGGAGGTGAGGGGCGTTGGGGTGGAGGTGAAGGAGAAGGAGGAGGTGAAGGAGGAGCTGGAGCCGCCTCCTGGGCACCATCGGGGCTGTCTCCGCGGCGAAGTTTGGCTGGGCTTGGACCAGCACTGGTGCTCGGGCCGTCTGGGTCAGCCCATGGCTCGTTGGCTGGGATTGGACCAGCACTGGTGCTCGGGGTGTCCGGGTCAGCCCATGGATCGTTGGCTGGGGCTGGACCAGCACTGGTACTCGGAGCGTCTGGATCAGCCCATGGCTCGTTTGCGCTGGCTCTGGGCGTTGCATGACTCTGGAGGTTCTCCTCCTCTTCCACTGGGCTGTGGCTGCGGAGTCGTTTGGCTGGGCTTGGACCAGCACTGGTGCTTGGGCCGTCGGGGTCAGCCCATGGATCGGTCGCTGCGAGGTTGGAGGCTGCACTGGTCGAGGGTCCATCCTCCTCCTCTGCACCTCCTGCCGTTGCCAGAGTAACACCTCTGGTCTTCCGTTTGCGTTTGCCCCCCGGCTTTGGGCTCCGTGGGGCTGCAGCCGGGGCTCGCCCTCTTTCCTCAGGGCTTTCCTTGCACATCCTGAGGAGGTTGGGGTGATCCCTCTGGAAGAAGGGGCTGTAGAAGAAGTGCAGCTGCAGAACACAAAGGAGTCGAGTCAGTGCCATCATTTCCAGAAGGAGGAAGACAGAGATTATCAAGGCAAGCATTTGCACGCTTTCTCCCTCCCCGGGAAAGGTTTATCCTATTGGAACGGGACCCTCTCCACACCAACATTCCCGAGTGACGTGAACTCTCTTACCGTGCCCAGAGATGGTCCTGCAGCTGCTACTGCTCTCAGCTCCTCCACAGAGACAGAGATGCGAGCATCATCTTCCATTGGGTGGAATCCATGGAGGGCAAGCTGGGCAATAAAGTCTGCCACGCGCTCGCTCTCAAAAATCCCGCCAGGTCTTCTCTGACTCAGCACCTCCTTCTCAAAGGCATCTTCTGCCATCACCACGCAGTTTCCATTGTCTCCCCACCAGATGGACTGGAAGTGACCGCTGGTGACAATCTTCCAGAGCTTCTTGAGGAAGCGGTAGGGAGAAGTGGTGCAGGCTCTTCGTGAACCTGCACGTTCCGGTTCCTCCGCGTCGGAGGATGAGTCTGGGGATGGTGACTTCCTCTTATCTCTCATTGCTGCGCTCGGGTGCAGCTCAGAGCCTGGGCCCTTTCCCTGACCAGCGAGACTGAGTCCTGCCTGTCAGCGGGATGAGGGACTGCGGCGTCTGATGCCTCAGTGCCTGGGCAGCACCACTATAAGTACCTCCTGCTCACTGTGACGCGTGGGTCCCTTCACTGTGACCTCACCATGTGGCAGACGTGTCATGGCGGCAACTGGAAGTGGAAGAGAGAACAAGTTCTAAAAAGACCTTTTTCTTTCCATGGAGAGCGCTGATTTGAGCCAAGAATGAATCTAGCTGCGTTTGTGGCTGGAATATCCTGCTAGGGCTGCATTGCATCCCATTTTTCACGGGAATTGATGCCAGTGAGGTATTGGGAATGCTGCAGCACTAGACATCAACCAGCTGAAGCTTTTCTATAGGATCCCCTTCTCCCTGTGCAGAAACTCCCATGCCTTCCCCATTGAAGTAACTCCTGCTCTGGGATTTCCACCATCACTGACATGGATTGGAAGGGGAACAAATGCTGGATTCTGCACCGTGGGATCTGTTGACGCCAGGCACAAGGATAAAGTTGGGAGAGGAGTGGCTGGAAATCAGCCCTGCCGAGGAGGATGTGGGCTGCTGGTGGGCAGCAGCCTGGATGTCCTGGCAGGTGATATGGGAAACGTCCTCGTGGGGTGCATCCAACGTAGCAGCCAAGAGCGGTCAAGAGCGGTGACTGCTGTGTTTGGTGTGGCTGCAGGCTCCCCTTGAGCACCGTGTGCGGTTCAGACCTTGTCATTTGAGAAGGCTGGTAAGATGCTCGAAGATGTCAAGATGGGGGCAAGTAAGGTGGTGAGAAGGCTGGAAGGCATGTCCTGTGAGGAGCACCTGAGGAGCTCGCGGCACTGGACATCAAATTGCCTCAGAGGTGAACTTCTTCCCTTGGGCATCTTCCCCCTGTGCAGAAATGCTTGCGCCTAAGTCTTCTGTGGAATAACCTCTGCTCCGGGATTTCAGAAGTGCTGCTTCTGTTGTTACTGTCCAGGTTCCCAGGTGATGCTCTCAGCTTTCAGCAGCCTCTCCTTGCTGCTCCCCAGGATGAACAATTTTGGAAATACCACCAAAGTATCTTTTGCAATTGAACTAAACTTGTGCACCAAGTCTGAACAAACTTTTCTGTTGTTTAAGGCACGGCCCTGGTGAAGCACCACCCCCTGCCTCAGGTATTCGCAGAAGCGTTTAAGTTGATGAAGATCTTGAAGATCTTTGAGTCTAAGCATAAGCCTAACGCTGCCAAGCCCAGCACTAGACCATGTCCTCATCAACACATCCATGCGGCTTTGAAACACCTTCACGGATGGAGACTCCACTACTTCCCTGGGCAGCCTCTGCCAGAGCCTGATAACAATTCCAGGGAAGGAAACTCTTTGAATTTTCAATCTAAACCTCCCCTGGTGTAACTTGGGGCTCTTTCTCCTTGTCCTCTCACTGGTTCCTTAAGAGTAGAGACCAGTATCCAACTCACTACAATGTGCTTTCCAGGAGCTGTGGAGAGCGATGAGGTCTCCCCTCGGCCTACTCTTCTCTAGCCTAAACAGCCCCAGGGTCCTCAGCTGCTCCCAGAGCCCCTGCGCTCCACACCATTCCCCAGCTCTCTTCCGTTCTCCGGACACGCTCCATCCCCTCAATGTCTTGCACTGAGGGTCCCAAAGCTGAAGCTGCATTTGAGTTGTGGCCTCCCCAGCATCTAGTGCAGGGGGACGATCCCTTCCCTGCTCCTGCTGGCCACCCCAGGGCTGATCCAAGCCAGGATGCTCTTGGCCTTCTGCGCTGCTGCTGGCTCCTCTTCACCTGCTGTCAAGCAGCACACTTAAGGCGTTTTCCTCTTGGAAGAAATCCCAACAAGCCTTTGAGAACAGTCACAGTATCATCCCAAGTATTGACCAAATTTAACGAGCTCCCCCCGAAACCTGCTCCTTTCCCCATCCTAAATCCCAGGCATTTTCCATCCTGCCAAGCTTTAATAACAACTGCGTGTAACCCAATTTGTCATCCACTGCAAGCGGCTGCAGGACGGCCGTGGGTTTGGGCAGTTGGCTGCTGGCCACTGCAGGGGAGATGGGGCCGGCTCTGCCCCGCCAGCAGCTGTGGGGCACAGGACCCCAAATTTCCCCCCAGATTTGTCCCCCGAGACAGACCAAGGCACTTTGTCCCCCAGTTATTGCAATGGGTAGAACGAGGCCTGTCCTTGGGGCGGTGGGGCAGAGTGACCAGAGGGAGACGGGAGCCACGTATTCCCTCAAAAGCCATTTGGAAACAACACACTTTGTTTTAACTTCCAGGTTTGGCCTTAATTACAATATTCAGTGGAGTGGGGACAGCTGCTGGTGACATTCCTGCTCTCCGTGGCCAGCAGATCCCTGGGATGAGTGGCCAGGGATGGCATGGAGGGGCCCTTCCCAGTCTTTCCCAGTCCGTTGGCAGCGGCAGAGAAAGCCCAGGTAATTAATTGCCAGCCAGATCAGTGGCCAGTTGGGTCTGTGTGCGCTGCCTGGGTTTGGGATTGGAAGATGCAAGTGGGTGAGGGGCTGCAAGGGTGATTCCAGCCTTTACCGCTCCTTCCCCAGCATCTCAACCAGGAAAGACACAACCAGCATCAGTCACCTGCACCAGAGGAGTGAAAATCACAAAGAAAACCTTCCCAAAATCCAGCAGTGCTATAAGGGGAGGAGAAATTGGGTGTTGTGACTTTGACAGCTTCGATGCTGCAGTTGTCCCCAGAGGGGATGTACAGGACGGGAACAAGGAGGTCAGGTGTGCTCCCTGCAGGCCTGCTGCCCCTTGGCCCTGGTCTGAGCTGGGGGTGGAAGGGACATGGGCTCCCCAAGAGCTCTGGGGCACTGGCTTGGCGGCAGAGGCCCTGGGTGCTGGTGCAGCTGCCGGAGCAGCCCCAGGTTGACATTTTGCTGGTTTGTGCTGGGTGCATGTGGAGACCTTGGCTTTTGCGGGCTGGAGATAAACCCTTCATGTCCTCGAAGACAACGTGGTGTGTTGAGAGAGGAACTACGCAGCAGAGAGAGGACAAGGCAACATGAAAGGAAGCATTTTTGAGAAGAAGATACAATAGTTTATTCCTTATTCCTAGTCTAACGTGTTGCTACCTCTACAATCTAATTCCCTCCCATTGACCACCGCTGTTTCTAGTCCTGCCCCCGCTACCGTCCATCCCCTTGGCCGGCAACCTGGGGGTTGGCTGGGCAGGAGCAGGTTGGGCAGTGGCGGAAGACTCGAGCTGGGCGCGGCGGTGGTACCTGCTCCCCATGGGGACCGGGCCACCAACGTGGTCGTGGAGGGGGCCCGAAGACGAGTGGGGCAGGAGGTGGGAGGCGTTGGGGTGGAGGTGGAGGAGGAGCTGGGCGCCGCGGTGGTGCCTGCCCAGCATTGGGACCGGGCCACCCATCTGGTGGTGGAGGGGGCCCGAAGACGAGTAGGGCAGGAGGTGAGCGGCGCTGGGGTGGAGGTGAAGGAGGAGCTGGGCGCCGCGGTGGTGCCTGCCCAGCATTGGGACCGGGCCACCCATCTGGTTGTGGAGGGGGCCCGAAGACGAGTGGGGCAGGAGGCGAAGGAGGAGCTGGGCGCTGCGGTGGTGCCTGCCCAGCGTTGGGACCGGGCAACCCCTCTGGTTGTGGAGGGGGCCCGAAGACGAGTGGGGCAGGAGGTGAGGGGCGTTGGGGTGGAGGTGAAGGAGAAGGAGGAGGTGAAGGAGGAGCTGGAGCCGCCTCCTGGGCACCATCGGGGCTGTCTCCGCGGCGAAGTTTGGCTGGGCTTGGACCAGCACTGGTGCTCGGGCCGTCTGGGTCAGCCCATGGCTCGTTGGCTGGGATTGGACCAGCACTGGTGCTCGGGGTGTCCGGGTCAGCCCATGGATCGTTGGCTGGGGCTGGACCAGCACTGGTACTCGGAGCGTCTGGATCAGCCCATGGCTCGTTTGCGCTGGCTCTGGGCGTTGCATGACTCTGGAGGTTCTCCTCCTCTTCCACTGGGCTGTGGCTGCGGAGTCGTTTGGCTGGGCTTGGACCAGCACTGGTGCTTGGGCCGTCGGGGTCAGCCCATGGATCGGTCGCTGCGAGGTTGGAGGCTGCACTGGTCGAGGGTCCATCCTCCTCCTCTGCACCTCCTGCCGTTGCCAGAGTAACACCTCTGGTCTTCCGTTTGCGTTTGCCCCCCGGCTTTGGGCTCCGTGGGGCTGCAGCCGGGGCTCGCCCTCTTTCCTCAGGGCTTTCCTTGCACATCCTGAGGAGGTTGGGGTGATCCCTCTGGAAGAAGGGGCTGTAGAAGAAGTGCAGCTGCAGAACACAAAGGAGTCGAGTCAGTGCCATCATTTCCAGAAGGAGGAAGACAGAGATTATCAAGGCAAGCATTTGCACGCTTTCTCCCTCCCCGGGAAAGGTTTATCCTATTGGAACGGGACCCTCTCCACACCAACATTCCCGAGTGACGTGAACTCTCTTACCGTGCCCAGAGATGGTCCTGCGGCTGCTACTGCTCTCAGCTCCTCCACAGAGACAGAGATGCGAGCATCATCTTCCATTGGGTGGAATCCGTGGAGGGCAAGCTGGGCAATAAAGTCTGCCACGCGCTCGCTCTCAAAAATCCCGCCAGGTCTTCTCTGACTCAGCACCTCCTTCTCAAAGGCATCTTCTGCCATCACCACGCAGTTTCCATTGTCTCCCCACCAGATGGACTGGAAGTGACCGCTGGTGACAATCTTCCAGAGCTTCTTGAGGAAGCGGTAGGGAGAAGTGGTGCAGGCTCTTCGTGAACCTGCACGTTCCGGTTCCTCCGCGTCGGAGGATGAGTCTGGGGATGGTGACTTCCTCTTATCTCTCATTGCTGCGCTCGGGTGCAGCTCAGAGCCTGGGCCCTTTCCCTGACCAGCGAGACTGAGTCCTGCCTGTCAGCGGGATGAGGGACTGCGGCATCTGATGCCTCAGTGCCTGGGCAGCACCACTATAAGTACCTCCTGCTCACTGTGACGCGTGGGTCCCTTCACTGTGACCTCACCATGTGGCAGACGTGTCATGGCGGCAACTGGAAGTGGAAGAGAGAACAAGTTCTAAAAAGACCTTTTTCTTTCCATGGCGCGCGCAGGTTTTATATAATCATAGAATAACCAGGATTGAAGAGACCCACCAGATCATCAAGTCCAACCATTCCTATAAAATACTTAACTATGCCCCTTTGCCCCTCATCCACCTGTTCCTTTAATACCTCCAGGGAACGTGAATCAACCACCTCCCTTGGCAGCCTGTTCCAGTGCCCAGGGACCCTGTGACAAATTTTTTCCTAATGTCCAACCTAAATCTCTCCTGATGCCATTCCCTCCTGTCCTGTCCCCTGTCACTGGGGAGAAGAGCCCAGCTCCCTCCTCTCCACAACCTCCTTTCAGGTAGTTGTAGAGAGCAATGAGGTCTCCTCTCAGCCTCCTCTTCTCCAGGCTAAACAACCCCAGCTCTCTCAGCCATTCCGCATAAGGCTTGTTCTCCTGCCCCGTCACCAGCTTTGTTGCTCTTCTCTGGACTCGCTCCAGAGCCTCAACATCCTTCTTGTGGCGAGGGGCCCAGAACTGAACACAAGATTCAAGGTGTGGTCTCACCAGTACCGAGCCATTGGTGAGCCACTCACCAAACATTGGCTGAAACATATTTGGCTCATAGAATAAAATGGAATTATCGCTCCATCACGTCTCTTAAGTGATAGTAGTTTTGGTGCAGTGCTGTTGTAATTCCAAACTACAGGAAGCCGTGCAGCCACAGGAATGTCTGGGAAGCTCTGCCAGTCTTCACTTCTTCCTCCTGCAAAAACTCTTATGTAACCCTTCCTCACTGTTCAGGTGTTTTAAATGGATTGTGCTGTAAGCTGCAATATCCTGAACCAAAAGCCCATCTCTGTTAAACTGGGACTGCTGAAGGTGACGAATTGGAGTAAAATGGTGGGGACTGCAGCCTAGTGGTAGAATATTTTACTCTCCTTTTACTTTGGAAGGGGAGATGACCTCTTACCTTTGCTCATCCTCCAGTCCATGTGTAGTGTTGCTTTAATGCCTGTGCCCAGTCTTTCCTCTGGTATTTTGCCTCCTTTAGGCCTTTAAAAGTAGAGGGAAATGCAGAAGCTGAAAACCTGCTGGGCATAACATTCTCTAAATTGCCGTTCAAGTGGATATAAAGGAGAAAAACCACCTTAAGGTGACCTACTGTTGTTTGCTTCCAACTTGTACAACTTATTGAAGCTGTTAGTTGTATTGTGTGGCGTTTGTGTGTCAGTAACAAGAATGTCTCATGCTTTTTGTGGAAAAGCTGAGTAAGAGCAAGAGAGTGGCTGTTTAACAGCAAAGTCAGGTCTCTCAGAATGTGACCTAGTCTGTTCATAAAAAAAGGTATGTTCTTGGGTACAGGTGTAACTAACTAAAATAACTGAAAATAAAACTTTAAAAAGCAAACTTTAAATCTTGTGAGTTAATGTAAAAAGAAGCCTAGACTTGAGGGGAAGAAATAAAACCATAGCATTGCCTTTCTTTGTGATAAGGTCTGTGAGATTTTTTTCAAATAATTAGCAAGATATAAATATATCAGTTCAAAGAAATGTGCAAATCTCTTCTGACAAACATTATCATCTGTAGGAATTCTTTTTATCTGCAGGCATTGTTTCTTGTGCATCCAAGGTTATGTGCTATCCCACAAGAGTAAAAAAAATACTATTTGTAATGAGGTATCGTGTTTTACCTCTGGCTGAAACAATGCTGTGGGTCAAATAGAATAGTTTTTCTTCATAATCTGTCCAGGGAAATGGTCAATAACTAAACCAGAGTAAAAGTTAATTACCAACCAGTTGGTAGTGCCATTAAAAGCATGCCCAGGGGAAAGCAAAGGCACACGAGGTATGAAGATCCTACCAATAGGATTCTGTGTGTGCAAGAAAAGACAGTAGTTTATGTATAAAACATAAGAGAAGACATAAATTGTAACTCGCTCAATAAATCCAATGTGCAGCAGCTTTATTTAGTTAAAAAAAATGTTAGGTAAGCTTTTGTTTACGAAAATTGAGAGGCGGTTTTCCTGCATGTTGGTGCTCTGAGCATATTTACTTCTGAGATTTCTTCACATACATGTCTTGTCAAAGAGAGACACATGAAATAAGGTGTCAGGAGGGCTCTGACAGCCTCTCTGATCTCACCCATGGCCAGCTGAAATTAACAAGTAGGGTTTTGTGCTTTAATAAATGCCTGTATCCAACATCAAAGTCTGTGGCCAACTGGGACTGAAGTCTCCTTAGTCTTAGGAGTACAAGCAAAGTCTCCCAAACCAGCAGTTCCTTCTGTTCTGTACCATTTCACTCACAGAAAGTACTATCATATGGGTATGACAGTAGACAGTATTTTCACCGATTAAATACTCTCTAGTCAGATTCCTCTACAATCATATTGGGTATATATACAGAGCTGCTGTGAAATCGTGATGAGCGCTGAGGTCCTGGTGTGACGAGTATACATGTGGTGCCAGTGACTTTGGTCCTGCACAGCGATCAGCAGCCTGCTGCTGCATTACCTCAATTTCTCCAGTTGACTCAGTCCTCATGTGCTGCGTGCACTGTTGTTATGGCAGCAATCGTGCTGAGATGCTGGGTATGTGGAACATTAGCAGGGCTCCCAGAGCACTGGAAGATGCTGCTTGGGAAAGCTGGGCTGAGTGTGCACTCAGGGGAAAATCCTGTGCAGCGGGTAGGGAATTGATAATGCAAGCCAAAAGCAAGCACTGTGCAATCAAGTCACTGGCATTCACATTTTATAAGGCCAGTAGAGATTCACAGAAGGAATCATGACTAAAATGCTGTCAACACAGGCTGTGAGTATTTTGGTATTCCAAGGAATATTGTAATGAGACAACTTTTCTGTACAATTTGATCTTCACTTCTTGTGTATGCGGTTCTTATCAGTCTGCTGATGCCTGATAATGGGCAGGCTGAAAACACATACTTGCTCTTGCTTCTTATATTCATATCTGGTTTATTGCAGAAGGCAAAGATCATGTAATATTTGTTTTATGTATTCCAGGCAATGTCTTTTTTAAGAAAAGCAGTTCTTCATCATGCTGAAGGAGGGAGTGTGTCTGGGATATCAGTGGCCATTCCTTCTTTCACCCTTTACACTCTTGACAGAAGACAGAATTGATTTATTAGTTGTCTGTTATGTGATGAATTGTGAACTTTTTCAAGCATTGGTCGGGGTCCACATGAAGATGCCATATGGCATGCAGCATGATTGATATTTTTCCTGAATGACTGCTGGGAGCACCTGAGAAAATTCAAATTCCTACTGAAGTCTTTTCCGCCACTTTCTTTTGCCAGGAATCAGTGGCACACAAAGGCAAGGCTGCAAGCATCACCTTTTCTTTAGGGGAGTGCCTGTGTTACTTTGATTTGGTACTGGTGGGGACATACCTGAGCTGGCTGTAGGCTGGCCAGGGCAGATCCTGCTGCAGCGTGGCCATGGTAACAGTGAGCTCAGGGCAGCTTCAGCTCTGAAATCAGGAGTAGCCAAGCCAGCTGGTTTAAAATCAGCACAGGGTAGACATAGTCTAAATAACTGGAATGGAAGGTTGCACACTGAGATACCAGCTGCAATCCTCTTGGGAGCATTTCTGTTTTATGAAGTTCAGATCATTTCAGTTCCTTTGTATAGCATTTTGGTGGATTTCTGGTGGCTGTTAGCACTTTTATTTTTAATTTTTTGAACAGCAGAAAGGTGAGGATATGAGCAAAAACTGGTCTCTGAGATATTTTGCTCAGCTTAAGTTCCTTCCTAATGTGCTTTTTAGTATGAGTTTGATTTAACTCTTTGAGAAAGGTGTCTGGATACTGTTCAGCCTAGGTAAAAATAGCCTCACTCTGTCAGATAGTCTGTATTTTAATAAGCCTTATGCTAAGAGTATTTGTGTTTTACAGCATAGCAGAGGTGACCTAAGAGACTTGTGGGTAATAATTCATATTCTGTAATGAGTTTTCTCTCATGCTCCTTGCTGCTTTCCATCTGCCTTAGGTTTTCCACTAACTTTAAAAATAAAGCATTTTATCAGTCAGAATTCAAATTCTGCTTGTTTTCATAAAGGACGTACTTTTGCTGTGTAATGAGACACAAGACCTGCTGTGTGGTGGAGGTTTGTATGCAGCTGTTGGAATTTGCAGGGAGTCCTAGGAAACTTGTGGCCCTAGTGAACATGAGCAACACTGATGGACTTAAGCTGGAATGCGAAGGAAGATCCCCATTCAGACAATGGGCTCAGTAGCTGAATTCAACACAGCTTGGTGCACACTAGCAGCATTCCTGAAAAGGTAGCTGTCTCATTGCTGCAGCTGCAGTCTGATGAGACACCCTGAAATACCAAAATATCAGAGTGAAAAATCTTTGAACTCTGCAGGGTGGTGCTGCTGCTGTAGTTATACAGGGGAGGGGAGACAAAAAGCATCGAACAGAGGTGTTGGAACAGGGTATCGCTGTGGACAGCTTTTCTGGAGTGCTCATGTAAAGGCTGAGCGCTGCCAGAACCTGAAGGATGAGTAGGGAATAGAGATCTTGTGAAAACCAGAGCTGTGGTTTGCTCAGGAAGGAATTTGCAGGAGACCTGGAAAGTGAGTTCACATTAGAGAAGTCTGTAGAGGGGCAGCACATGCCTGATCTGCAGAGCAGTGACAGGCTGCTGAGATACTTGGGGCTTAGAGAGAACTCATTTCAACATCTGCATGAAAAATGCTTGTGGTTGTTTATTTTAATAACATTCGATTAATTTCAAATATTTTATAAGAATCACTTTTATGTTAGTTGGTTTATTATTTGGGCCCTAGCTTTCTAGATGTGACAAACAGTGAGTATGAAAGACAATAAGAGTTTTACAGTAATGGATACTTCCCTGAAATAGGCCAATATGAAGCAAGACACAAATGTAATTGAGACATGGCATTAGGAAACATATCTAATGCTTTTAAACCATCAATATATATGCTTTCCTCCTATCTAATACAAATTAGTTAAAAGAAGTAATTTTAGTTGCAAGAGACTAATTGAACTTTTTCATAGGAACTTAAATATACAACACAGACCAGTAAATGAGGACATTATGGCTCTGAGAAGTGCATTTGCCAAAGAGAGCTTCACATCTTTTACTGAATATGGAGAGAGAGAAGAAAAACTGATAGCTAATGCAGAGCCCTGCAATGAGGTGCTGTCAACTTGAATATGTCACTTGCTTGGACTTTCTTTCATACTGTGTTGCAAGCGATGCCTCAAATCCTGATAATGAACTAAGTGAAAGGCAAAGTTTGATGTGGACTATATAAGAACTATATTTAAGAAACTCTGTCAGCAAGGATAAGAATAACCAAGCAGCTTTGTGTTGTATAGGTACAGGTTAGGTTTCTTCAGGGTTGGAGTACTTCAGTTTATATAATTTCCTCTCTCCTCCCAGTCATGTCAGTTGATAGCTTTGATGTTCGGAGACCATGACAGAGGTGGGATTTGTAGAAAAAGGTTATATCATCAGCTCTACAGAATGTGGAATTTGTTGAAGCGTTTCTCCTCTTCTTGCCTTTGATGCCACAAGCTGCACTGTGTGACTTGAACTGTGGTGGTTTCATTGCAGCAGAATTTGGGTGACTGCTCATGTAAAGGTGGCCCTTTGGGACTGGAGGGCCGTTTCTTCTTGATATCTATTGCTGTTATGTCAGTGTTTGAGTTGAAAAAGTCTCTTCTAAAGAAAAACGGGGGGGGGGTTCTTTGGTTTTTTTTCTTTTTTTTTAATCTTCAAAAAAAATCTGAGTAGGGTAGTTGTTGGAGTGGTGTGGAGGGCAAGCCTGTGTGCCAGGGCCCAGCTGGCCTGTCAGCAGGTCCAGTGGAGGATGTTTTGATGCATTTGATTTTAGTTGTCTTTTTCCATCAGTGTGTTTATGGCAAACACAAAAGTAGATGACATAACTATTTAAAATAATTGATGGTTAAGCTTTTTGTGAGTAGCAGGGTCTACTTGAGTAGGAGTCATCAAATTCATTACTGAGAGAATTATGTTTTATGCTGTGACAATGGCTAGGTCCCCTTGTTATGTTTCATAAAGTAAAATGCATAATCTCAAGAGACCCTGTAATGTTCTTTTTGGGGTTATGGGTCCCTTTCTATGTTTGTTAAATTATTTTAGTAAGACTAATCCACAGCTAAGCTCCAGTCTGAGCTTGTGGACTATGTTTCATCCTCTCCTCTCCAGGGAGGCAAAGCAAAATGTATGACTGAATGCTCTTCATTTGCAAAATTTAAAAAAAAAAAAAAAAGTAATTTTCAATGTGCCTGTCCAGAGTAGCTCCACCGCTTCAAAGCTTTCCTCCTCAGCCCATTGTGTCCCAATGCCCTCTTCCACCATCTTAGTTTTTGTTGTGAATTTCTCCCTGGGCTAAGGAGCTGTACTTCACATGAACTACAGGTACACAGCTTGTTTCTAGCGATGTGCTGTAATTAATGGAGGACACTGCATTCCCTTGAAGAACAGAAAGCTCCACTTCATTTTCAAATAATATTTTTTGTCATGCTTGATAATACAGCATTGTTTACGGAGCAGCATTTTGTGGTGGTTGGGGAGCGTTGTAGGAACTGCAAGCTGGTTTTAGGGAATTTTCCTGCATTGCCAGAGGGGTCACTGTGGTTAATTTCTTTGTCTAGAAAGAGATGATACAGATTTGCTTTTGTAGATTGCAGTAAGGCGCTTTTAGAAGTGCAGTGTGTGTTGCAAAGCAGCATTATGATGATTAAAGAAGAAAGATGATAATCTTGAAAATAGCCACCTAGAAATATAACTGAAAATAAAACCTCAGTATGTAGATTCGGAGAAGAGGATTTTTGCTTAGTCTGGTGACTCTGTTAGTTTAAAGACCATTTTCATGTACGCAGCAAAGATTATGCCCCCAGAGCAGATGTAGAGTTTGGAGTCGTGCTGAGGTGAATCATCTATTCAGAGCTTGAGTTTGCTGGCAACAAAAAGAAGGAAACAGCTGGAGAAAGCAGAGAGAGGCTTTTGGGAGTAGGCTTCCTATAGATAATTCTCCTAATTGTCACAGCGGAGCACACAAGAAGAAAGGCAGAGCCAGAGGGAGGTATATTTATGAAAAATGTGTCCTTTCTGTTAGCTGATTGTTGGCCTTCTGACTATTGTGCTGTTAAGGTTGAAGCTTTACTTCTGAATTTTATCTTTTAACACAAATAAAAATATTAATAGCAATCTCTCCTTGCAACATTTAACTTTCATGAGGTATACAGTGTTCTGATTGCTACTAGGTATAAAAAAAAAAAAAGCAAACCTGAGCTACGAGAGACTTGTTAAAGGTTTATCAGCTTCATCTCTTTCAGTGTGATTTGGCAGCAGTTTTTCATCAAATGGGTCAGAGATCCTTAACTTTGTCTGGTTTGTGCTTGGTGCCCATAGCTCCCAAAAGGAAGGCAGATTAATCAGATGTGCTTGTCGCTGAATGCTTAAGAAATAGTAAAAGGCAGAGTTTGTCTTGCTGTAGTTGTGAAGGGTCCTTGTTGCAAGTGAGAGCACCTAACAATAATTTTCCAGGTGTAAACTAGAAAGATTTATTACTGTTGCATTTCTTACAAAGTTTTCTGCTCTAGGCTTAGCTCCATTTTGTGAATAACTGCTTCTTTGGTTTTAAAGTCTTCCATTTAATCAACTAATTGCATTCCAAACAGGTTTACTATGGCAAAGTGTAGTCTTGCTAGATATGAGAATATAGCTCCCAGTGGAGTCATAAGACATGGGCACTCAACTGTGTTTGACATGTTGTGCTAGCAATTAGTGGTGGTGGTAGCAAAGATGTGAGCGATACTAGCATTTCCATATTTATGCTCCATTGTGGCCAGACCCTTTTCCTGTTAGCAGATTTGCCCACCATGGATGGTATGAAGCTGTTAAATGCCTCAGCAGGGTTTAGGGATTCTGGGATCCCCAAACCATCTTGCCTGTGGTTCATGGTACAAGTCAAAGCAGATGCACCTGCAGAGAAATGCAGAGAGAGGGAGAGACTATTGTGCATTTACAGTCCCTCTCCTGTGGAGCTGCCCCGCCCTTCCAGACCTGCCGAGTTTGTCCCAACACTTCAGCATTTCTCCTGGTTACTTATCTCCTTCATTTATGTGGTGTTTACCTGGCAGCCTGTGCATTGAGGTGCTGCCAGCTGACTGCTGGAAATTAGAAAAGACAGTGAAAACGAAGTACTTGCACAGAATAATTGTTTTGATGACCTTATTTTCATTTAACTTCAGAAGAGGAGCACACAGTTGGAGTAAACACTAGTGACTGGTGGCCTTATTCTTTGATATAGATGAACTAAGACCATGTGTTGTTTTAGCATTGTTTTAGTCTGTTTCCACTAATAAATTCAGGCTTCTCAAGAGGCACTTCAGTCAACATCCAATACAGCATTTGGGAAATTGTTATTGCCCTCAGATGCAGGGAAAGTTAAGGTCTATGACAAGAAATGCAGTTCTAAGTCTGAGGATGTTTGTATCTTTTTCTTTCTGCCTGCTTTTAGATCATCAAATAATGTAAATAACTTTTTTTTTTTTTTTTTTTTTTTTTTAGTGTAAGGGGCTACCTAAACTAATGCAAAAGACCAGTAGTGTTTTGGTAATCTCCTAGCATTAGTTGCTTCTGTTTTTACCACTGACTGCAACTGCAAAGCCAGAATGTCCTGGAGAACATGATCACATCTTTTGTATATGTTCTAGAAAAGGAGTTTCACACATACTTTTTGTTGCTGCTCTTGTCACAGAAATCCTGCCTTTAATTCCTTGTCTGCCCTGGGAAAAGATTTCTTTTCCATTAAAGCAGTTGTTGCAATGTAAAAATCCTGGTAGAGGCAAAATCAAGGTGTGGTTTTGTTTTGGTGCTTATTTTCAAAGACTACTGTAGCCTCTTCTGGGGTTCAAGTCCTGTTCCATACATGGAGTTGAAATTTGCCTCTGAAAAAGCTGGGATTATACACAGAACTACAAGCATAAGCTGCAACGTAGAAAAGCTGTACTGCCTTGTTTATAGTTTTTGGGGAGTGGAGAACTTGCTGGCCTCCATCCTGGTCAGTCTGTGCCCCAGACTTGTTAGCAGTGTTGTGTGTTAATAAGAGCAAACTAATGTATTTTTACATTGAAGAAATTTTGCTTGCCTTCTGGCATTGTAATTTTGTACTTGCTCTGCCTTCTGATCAGTTGGCTCTTCCTGCAGGTTGCTGGTATCCAAAGTCAAATGGGATGGAAGCTTGACTTTTTCACTGCAGAGAACAGCTATGCTGAGGTGGTTATTATCTGCTTTTCAGATCTGAGATCTTTCTGATGGCAAGGTCTCAGGAGATATAAAACCCAGTATAAGACTTGGTTGCATCTGTGTTTTGTTTAGTAAATGTCATCTCGCTGGTAACTGTGCCCACAGACACGCTGCTGCTGGCAAAGAATTGTTCTTATTTCCCCTCTGCTTCCCTGCTGTCTTCATTAGGTTTATAATGTCATTTTCTTCAGCTACATGATTAGTGTCTTAACTGTTTTTATGCTAATGCTGAGTTCAATTCATTTAAAAAACTGATAAGGAACTGTGTTTCATATCTTGAAATTGTGGAGGTATTCAAAGAGCTTTTTGTGTTCATAACAGATATACTAACTATGTCTGGTTGGAAGAATACTTGAAAAACTGAGACCTTCAAAAATGTCTCTGCTGCATATGCCAAAGTTAAATGACAGCAACATTGCACATCAGGATAGACCATACTACACATGAACCAAAGGAACATGGGAAAAGCGACATTTGCTGTTGCAAAAGCAGAAAGCAGTCCACTACCACTAGACAAAGGTATTCCTGCATTAACAGACATGGTGCTCTTGGCCAGGTTAGAGGCAAATTATCCCAAGGAGGAAGCTGTTTAACTGGGGCTATTGATCAAAAGGGGAGGCCAAAGATGGCAGAAGAGAATTGCAGGTTGAGCTGTATATAGAACTCATTTTTCTGAGAAACAGGTAGGAAAAAAAATCGATTTGTCCATCTACTAAGGTCTTTGAGACAATGAAATGGAGGGAATACATAAATCTTCAACATAGTTTGGTGGATGATAGCGCATTGCATCAATGGTGATAGGCACGCCATTCTGGGAAGTTACTAGTGTTTTTAGAGGCATGTACTGTTTGTCTGGAAGCTCCTTTGGATATTATTATTATTATTATTAGTTCTTAATAATTCACTTTTAGATGTTTAAAACGTGCTGAGGTAGCTGGTGGTGTTCCTAGCAGCTTTAATTGCCTTCAGTGAACTAGAGAAGCTCCCAGGAAAGTGTGCCTGTAGGAGGGTGGGAGTTGAATCTCACTGAACTTCTTCCCTATAATCAATACCCTGCAACAGAAATGCCTTTTGCTAGTGCTGTTGGCATTTGTTAGAGTAAGTTATGATACTTAGGTTGTGGATTTGGAAGATGCTGTAATGGGCTCCATCTGTCAAGAGTGCCTCCCTGTCTGGATTTAGTGATTGCTCTGTGCGTGTGTATAGCCTCTCGTGCAAACCTATCTTGTAGGGATGATCAGGTTTCTTGGAAAACCTGTTTTGGGGAACAGGATATGCAGTGATACAATTTTATTTTTACATTTGTCCTTGCACTGCAGCTATTCTGAGTACAAATCCCACTTCTCCACTCTTCATGGTGCATTTGCTATGTATCTTTGGGATTGCTTTCTGCAAATAGTTTACTCAGTGCTAAGAGTCATGTATACACATCATTAATTTTTTCTAGTATGGGATTTGCGCTCAATTCTTTGTTTTTGTATAATAGCCAATAAATACTCTAAGCATTGTGCTAAAAAGTATTCTACAGAACCAATTTCTCAATCTTTTCTACTGGAGTTTTTCTGCTTATTAAGGAAAACATAGTCTTCAAGAGAGGAGTGATGGAAAAGAGTGATTATAGCCAGTGGGGCAGAAGACTCCTGGAATGGACAAAGTGATACTGAGAGCCTGGATTCTAATTCTGTCTCTCCTGAATATTTATGTATGCAAAATAGAACAGGTTCAGTAGGAGAAACAGAACAAGGTCTTCCTCTAAAGTGTTCTGGAGTTCATTTTTGAAGTAATGGCAGCAAGCAAATAGGAGCCAATAAACCAGAGTGAGCACAGCACTGGAATGTGTTAGCACTGTGGGTGGGTTGGGATGCTGTGGGTGGGTGTGTGGGGCTTGCAGCCCTTTTCCCAACAAACTGGCCTTGCTCTGAGCTGTGTGACCCACCTGAGGAGGGATGGTGGCCAAGCCAGACAGCATGGCCACAGGAACAGCCCAACAAAGAGCTGCACTTGCGAGTCATTGAGCTGCTGCCCAGGTAGAAAGACAAGGGGAAAGGAGCTGAGCATTGCTGTGTTCTGACCCCACTGCAGTGGGGCAGGTGGGCAATAGGGCCTGAGTGCCACAGGTGAAGGGTTCTCTTCACAGGCCTTATGAGGAACAGCTGAGAGAGCTGGGGTTGTTTAGCCTAGAGAAGAGGAGGCTGAGAGGAGACCTCATTGCTCTCTACAAGTACCTCAAAGGAGGTTGTAGAGAGGAGGGAGTTGGCCTCTTCTCCCAAGTGACAGGGGACAGGACAAGAGGGAATGGCCTCAAGCTCCACCAGGTGAGATTTAGGCTAGAGATTATGAGGAAGTTTTTCACAGAAAGAGTCATTGGGCATTAGAACAGGCTGCCTAGGGAGGTGGTTGATTCACCTTCCCTGGAAGTGTTTAAGGCACAGGTGAACAAGGTGCTGAGGGACACGGTTTGGTGTTTGATAGGAATGGTTGGACTCAATGATCCGGTAGGTCTCTTCTAACCTTGTTGTTCTACGATTCTCATTGATGTGTTGAAGGAGTGAATGGAGGGGAAACTGCCCCAGAGCAGCAACTTTGAGACTGTGGCTTGTGCTTGGCGACCTAGATCTGTGATTTTCAGACTTTCACAGGAATGTGCCTCTGGACAAGATGGTTCTCTTGGCATGATAACAATTCTTGTTCAATTGCAACAAGAATTGCAGTTGAACATAAATTGCTTTTTGTCATCTGCAGTCATTCATTTGTATTAGGTTTTAAAGCATTTGGCAAACTGAAAGAACCCTGTTCTGTACCTGACATCTGCTCAGAGGCTGCATTCATAAAGGAACAAAACACACCTGAGTGTTTTTCTTGATGTTTTGTTTTGTCTTGGAAAACTACTGGTCTGCAGGAAGCCCAGCAGGCAGAGATGCAGGTGCCCATGCGCTGTTGTGTGTTCGCTGTAGATCTGCTGCCTCATGGAGGTGTGGTGAGTGTTTGCATGAGCACAGTCTGTGCGCATGTAGTTCTATGTCAAGACAGAAATATGACAGCCTGAGGTAAAACAACAGCATTTTTTTTAATCCCAAACCTTATTTAGAAGAACCTGTACATATTCTTGGTTCATCTGAAACCCTAAATTTGTCTCTCATTTAGCTCCAGCCCGCAGTGGGGGAATTGAGACAATTTTATCTTCCCTTTATATAAGCTTTTGTCACTGAAAAGTTAGATTTATGCAATGTAGTTAAGCCAGATTTACGGGACACTGTTAACTCTGAGAGAATGACCCAGGCGATATAAAGAAATTTCAGCTGAGGAAATTTTATTTTAGTGTCTGGAGGAGTTTTACACCAAACAGACACTTGGACCCTTATGCTGGTAAGACTTACAGCAGCATATTTCTGTCTGTTGAGTTAATGAGGTTGCTTGAGTGTATTTTAAATTCTGTGTCAGTAACTGGCTGGAAGTTATCAGCAGATATCCAGGTTAACACTTTCCCCTGAAGCTGGGTCTCTGGTACCGCTTTGAGCCTGGAACTGGCTGCTTGACTTGTTCCCCAGGCTGGGCCAGGGTGTGTGTGCTGTCCTGTTTCCAGAGGAGGTGGCAGAGAACCTTCATGGGCTGTACAAATCTTCAGCTCAAATTTAAGAACAGTCAGTTGGGTTTGAAAAGTAGTCTTTGGTGTCTGTAGAGGAGAAACAGTGTCAACATGTCTATAGGCTTTATGTAATCAAGGGTACCTGGTCTGAATTTAGCAATGAAATACTTGTGAATTGCAGGGGAGGAAAAAGGTCCTTGCCTGGTTTTCTGGTCCATGTGTATCACTGTAAAACAGGAGCTCACTCTGCCTCAGCAGGACTGAATTCTATTGTCTTTCCTTCTCTTCCCAACACCCAAAAAGCTGTGGGGATTCAGCATGATGGGTTTGATTTGTGAGGTGAAAATCAATTTTGTCGTCATCTCAAGTGTGGGAAAAGGTGTGGACAACTGTGAACAGTCTCAACAGAAGCTTCTTAATGTTGTTTTCTGGTATAAGTGAAGTTCGTTTATGCTGTTGCCCAAACTAGCCTGGCAGGCACTGGGGAGTGTGCTCGAGGGGGAGGATATGACCGAGTGCCACTGCTGGTTGGGTGAGCTTGGCGAGAACTGAGAGAAGTCACAGAATCACAGAACAACCAGGTTGGAAGGGATCCATCGGATCTTCTAGTCCAACCATTCCTATCTAACACTAAACCAAGTCCCTCAAGACCTCATCCACCCGTGCCTTAAACACCTCCACGGAAGGTGACTCAACCACCTCCCTGGGCAGCCTATTCCAATGCCCAATGACCCTCTGCGTGAAAAACCTCCTCCTAATCTCCAGCCTAAATCTATCCTGGCAGAGCTTGAGGCCATTCCCTCTCGTCCTGTCCCCTGTCACTTGGGAGAAGAGGCCAGCTCCCTCCTCTCCACAACCACCTTTCAGGTACTTGTAGAGAGTAATGAGGTCTCCTCTCAGCCTCCTCTTCTCCAGGCTAAACAACCCCAGCTCTCTCAGCCATTCCTCATAGGGTCTGTTCTCCAGCCCCTTCACCAGCCTCGTTGCTCTTCTCTGGACTTGCTCCAGAGCCTCAACATCCTTCTTGTGGTAAGGGGCCCAGAACTGGACACAATATTCAAGGAGTGGCCTCACCAGTGCTGAATACAGAGGGAGAATCACCTCCCTGGACCTGCTGAAGTCACTTCAGCTGAGCCTCGTGCTGGGTGTCTTGAGAACATCAGCACTGCTTACTGATCAGTGATGAAAGCTGTGATTATTTAAAAAGTATCTGTTAGGAAAGGGGCTTTCTTCTTTCTTTTTCTTATTGTGGGCCAGATGGATGACAAGTATTCCCTTGTGACGCCTACGTCTGGAAGCATTGTGTGCAGGGGATGTGTAAGTGAAATAAAATAAAAGATCATAGCCTGAGCAAGAATGGGGAAGATTTTGGTGTGCTTCATCAATCCTGCTTGAGAAAACAGCTGAAATGTTTGCAAGAATTGGGTGTTGCATGAATTTAACTTTCTCTGTCAGTAGGTGGTTTTGGCACCTCAGGCTGAGGGGAATACAGACTATGAAATAGTCTCATTTAGGATAAAACTCAAAAGAAGTAATTTTCTATTTATTTTCTTCCTCTGATGAGTACATCTATGAATGTTAATGTAAATGTTTTGGGCTTGGATCCACGTGGCATTTCATGTGGCTCAGTGCCGGTGGGTGAGTGAACCCCAGCACTGTGCTGGCTGCAGGAGCTCTGCTGGGGGCACCCCAGGCCGTGCTGCTGCCGCCACTCTGCACCCTGGGCTCCTCTGGTCTGCATGACTGCTGTCTCCAACTCCCCTTCTCACATTGGTGCTATTTCTCACTTCTTTAAATGTTTGGTGTGGTTTTTCCAGTCTGTGCACTAAATTGTTTCATTGATTCTCCTTAAATCCAGCCTTAGGTATACAGGTATTATTTTGATGAGTACAATAAAAGAATTGAAAAGACCAAAATATTTTTTCTAAGTCTGTCTACCCTGATCTCCACGGATTTTCAAGTCTTTAGTGTTATGCGCATAAGTCTGAATTAAATTCTTGTGTATCGTACAATTGCCTGTTCAGTCATGCCTCATAAACTTTTATTTATTCTCTGAAGAAAAGCAGACATTAAAGATATAGTCTTTTTCCAGAGTAAAAATTATATAGGGTTGGTAGTGCAGGGCACGCTATGGAGGAGTTGTGCTATATATATTCAAGGGAGCTTCAAGTCAAATAGGGTAAATTAATAAATTGCATCAAAAGGAGCTGTGAAATTTTATGAATAAAAAAATTCTATCTCTGTGGAAAGATTATAATCTTCAGACAATGACAGAAGCTATCATTACAATGTACTGATAATGTCCATGAAAGGCTAAGTGAGATTAGAAAAGCTGCAAAAGCAGAATTTAGACTGCAATTATTGTCAGGGTTTGGGCCTAAAGGTAAGAGGCTAAAGATTTTAAATCATACAAACATCTGATTATTGGAGCAAAACAAATAACCTGATCTGAAAGGGTGCAGAAATTGTTGATTAATCCTGCAGAGTGAACAGGACGTGATTCAAGATACGATTATGAAGTTGGTCGTTATGTTATACAAATTTGATCTCCTGATAAAAACAATAAATCTGGCACAGTAAAACATTTAACTCTGAAAAACACACCTATTTAAGAGGCCCCTTCAAAATAATTTTAAATTAACATCTGAGAGTATCATGCTTTCAGGCAGAATGACTTGGAAAGGACACCAAAAACTAGCATGATTAAAATTGAAGTGAGACTCTTCAAAAGAGGACATAATAGCAAAAGAGAGAAAATTTAAATACCACACATTCAGATCAATTTAAATATAGAAACACAAGAAAAGCTAAAAAGATTCTGAGCCTGGCAGTCATCATAAAAAACGCATGAGCACTCTGATATGACGCTCATCTTGCTTTTGCAGTTAATAAGCAATTAGTAAAGGAACAAACAATAATACAAGTCACATTGAAGGAAAATCATGTGATAGTATACGAGTGAAACGTATTTTTCCGTGGTCTGCAGTACAGGAAAACTTAGGGAGGCTCCATATCGACTCCTTTTCTTATGGGAATAGTCAAAGGAACTGTTATCAATTGATGTGTCAGTAGAAGATGGTCAAAACAATTGATAAAGGAACAGATGGCAGTGCCTTTGTTGAAAAGGGAACTTAAATATGCACTATTAACTGTAGCTTAACCTATCATTTAAATCAGCCGCTGCCATGGAGATTAAAAGGACATACTTCTTTCTGTTGAAGAGTAGGAGAGGCAAAGTGGGGGAACCACAGGTAAGCAAGTGTGGCATCTGTGCAGGCACACTAATAGATGAAAAAAGATTTTTAGATGCATAAATAAGATATAGTAGGAAAATATTACTTTTCAAGAGAATCATGTCTAACAAATCAATCAGATTTGTCTGAAGGAATTAATGGATATTGGGATAACAGTGATCCAGTCAATATAGCGTACATAAATTTTTTTCAGAGTACTTTCAACAAGGTCCTTTGGAAGAGTGGAAAAAGCCCTTTTATTCATAGGGAAAATAGATTACTAACTCACTGGCATAAAAGAAACACAGGCAAGAATAAAGATCTCTATTTGAATTGAAGGAGGTTTCCATTTGTCAAACATTAATTATTGTATTTGTGCTGGTCATTCTGTTTGTAGCTGTTCAGGAAAAGGAATGAATGGTGCAGGGCTAGCATGTGACTGTACATGCTGCTTTATAAACAGCTTACATAGAGAATGCTCTTCAGGAATGAATGTACAGCATTTCATACAAAACCCAGCCACTACTTAGTGAAATTATTAGGTACTAGATTTAAAACAACCAAAAGGAAGCTCCTTTTCTCTCCGCAGCATATAATTACGTCATGGAGCTTGTCAGCACAGGTTGTTGCAGAAATTTGAACTACAGCTGTAATCAAGAAGAGATTCAACAGGTTTTTTGGAGGCTGAGTCCACTAGTGAGTATTAAACAAAACCATCTTAATGCTTGCTCAGAAGCTCCTCGGCCTGGATATTGTGCTGCCTTTGTCTTAAAAATGTACAAGACTCTCTTCTTGATTGACCTTTTCTCTTAGCTGCTGTGTCAGTTCTTAGATGTCTGTTTTAAGACCTGGTCATGATTTTCTAAACTATGAGGGTGGTGAGGCACTGTAACAGGTTTCCTAGAGAAATTGTGGATGCCTGGAAGTATTCAAGACTTTGGACAGGGCTTTGAGCAACCTGATCCAGTGGGAGTTGTCCCTCACCATGGCAGCAGAGCTGGAACTGGATAAGCTTTGAGGTCCCTTCCAACCCAAACCATTCTGAAAAGAAGTAAAACAACCCAAAACTTAGAAAAATGCCTTTGGGCAAGGTGGTGTTAATTTTGAAGCATATTTTTCATCAGAATGAGTTGGTAACTTAAAGCTGGTTTGAGATTGTTTTTGTGGGCGGAGGAGAGGGTAAATGACCCACCATTTTTAGGGAATGAGCATCTGTGAATTTCTTGTGTGAACACTGTTGTCCTGCACTCAGTAAATGTGTTTATTTGTGCTATAGACAGACAAGGACTGAGTTTAGTGAGTTGTTGATACATCTCTAGAAGGGTTTTCTTATTTGAGCAGAAGGTATTTGAATCTACCAAACCACTCCAAGTATTTTCACCTGTGCCCAAGAAACACACAATGAGAGCTTTTCTTCTGTTAAAAGGAATTGTGCCCTTAGCATTAGCAAGGCATTCTGCAGCTTCTCTGTGTTCCTTTCAGCTTTCTCCTTCAGCTTGAAGTGACATGTTCAGGGCTACGCAAGGGACTCTGTCCTCAGGTCAGCACAACACTTCATTCAATCAGGTAAATACCTCATGTTGCTGGTGGTGCTGAGCAGCTGTTTTCAGTCTGTATGCAGGCGATGGTTGCAGAGTCCCTTGGACCAGTGGTGGGCAATGCGAGTCTGAGCTGGTGCACTGCGTGTGCCTTCTGATGGCTTGCTGGTAGCAATAGATATAAACTGGCTGCAGCCAAGACGTAAATATTTAACTTGTCTTCTGGTCTTTTATGAAAAGAGATGCTTTTATTACTGCACGTACAGTACTGGTGGGATGTAAGAGTAGCAGTGCTTGGCAGTGAAATATGGCAAGTAGAGCAAAACAGCAGTGAAGACCTTCACAGAATCACAGAACAACCAGGTTGGAAGAGACCCGTTGGATCATCGAGTCCAACCATTCCTATCAAACCTTCGTTACAGCTCACTGGGCTGGTTTACTGTCACTGATGACCAGGCTGTATAACCACTGCAGAATCAGCAGAATTGCTGTCTGCTGTACCCTACTGGCACGAGAAATGGGTTTATTGGCAAACTGCGCATTAATGTGTGAGAAATTATGTTTAGCTTTCCACTTAGAATAAAAAGTGAGTGCAATGGGTTAAAATTTTTTCTCACACGGTAATTAACAGCCTTGTTGACAGAAGGATCACATTGCTATTAATAGATATGTATCCCTGTTTCAGTAAATGCTAGACACCTTTTCTTGAGCTGTGGGAATTTGTAACATAGCTAATATAAGTCATGCGAACGACGATTGCCAAGATACACAACTCATCCATTCTCATATACAATAGTATATGCAGGTTTAGATGTCCAAAAGAAACTGTAGCCATTGCTCAGCAATGCTCAGTAATTATGTGAGGGAGTCAAAATAGTGAAATAACAGTTGCTATGTTTTAACAAAAAATGAAGATTTTTTTCCTTTGATATTACAAAACTGAGTGGTTGAAATACCTCTGTGCTGGCTCTCCTCAACTGACCAGGCTGTTCTTAGGAATTTAGTCTTTGGTCCCAGGTTGCTCACAGTTGCTCTGTGTTACATTGATGTCTAGATGTATCTATTATATGGTAAAAAATGATTTCTTCCCCATGCCCATCTTCACCTGAATTCCTTCACCTGAATTTCTAAGAGCTGGAGAAGTGAACACCACACCTGACAACTGTGAATCAACCTCAGGGCCTATTTTAATTCACAGTGGATTATTTTAGCATCAAGCACTAAAACCCAGGTCTACTGTGCAGTGGGGGAGACAGATGTGTCGGGCTCTGATCCCAAACCCGTGCTGCTGAACAAGCAGGGATGCTGCTGGGCTTTGTTCTCAAAACAAGGCTCTGCACAAAGCAATTAAGCAGTGTCAATGTAAGCACTGTGCACCAGAGGAGGATGCAATTACTGTTTCACCCTGGGACTGGCAAGGCAAAGGATACATGGGGGTATAAAAACCACCAGAGTTTCCTTTAAGTAACTCTTGCCAAACTTATGAAAATGTGTCTGAGGTTTATCCTTGTATATTCAAAACTCTCCCGAGAGGAAAACTACATTTTAATACACACAGAAATGTTTTCTGTCTTTCAGCTTTTGTCCTCGAGTATTCAACACTGGTGCATAGGAGTGAAAAAGGTCTTAATTATCAGTGATGTCCATTGGTCCTTATGTTTGTCACCTTTTACACTGTTCTCTCTTCCTCACTTGCACTACTTAAGTATGCTTTGGTTTAGGATTTAAAAAAAGCATAATAATCTGTTAGCATTCTTTCTTGACCTTTTCTAGTACTGAACCCATGAAATCCAGTTCTAGTTTGCTAAAACTCATTTCCATTTCTTTTCTTTTTCACTCTTCTTCACATTTAGAAAAAAAATGACAATAGAGAGGATTGATTTTTTTTTCTTTTTTAGCTGAAGGGACATGTCCAGTCTTTGAAAGTTATGCAGACTGGTAGGTTCCCAGGAAAAAAAAAATCCTGGGAAAAGGAGCATGTGCTGTGTTGAATTCTGTGTAATGTAAATGCCTTGTACTGGGGAATGTGTCCAGTTTTAATGGCGGTTAAATTCTGCAGGACTTCCTCAGGAGAGCAAGAAGCCCCTCTGTGACTCCCTATTTGCTTGCCAAGCTCATCTCAGTCACTTTTCCTTTTGATCAGCGGGCTGTTTTGCTTCATCCCTTTCTTCACAAGGAAGGAGCTAATGAGAAGAAAAATAAACCAGACACAAGGGGGTTCCTTCTTGAAGATGTGTTGGCACATAACTGGCATAAAGCTACCTTCAGATTTTGATTTATAAGTCTTTATAAGGTCTTGATTTACAACTAATTCAAACTACTGTATATAATAAAGTTTTAGATTCTTGCTCCAACACTGGAAGGTCGCTATAAGTCCTCCTTGGAGCCTTCGCTTCCCTAGGCTGAACAAGCCCAAGTCTCTCAGCCTGGCCTTGTACGGGAGGTGCTCCAGCCCCCTGATCACCTTTGTAGCCCCGCTCCGGACCCAATGAGGCACTGACACAGTTTGCCCAGAGGGGTTTCCCTCCCTGGAGGCGTTCAGGCCCGACTCGAACCTAGCTCCGGATAGTCCGCTCCACCAGCAGGCATCCACACCCCGGGAATGGATGACACTTCCGGTCCCACCCTCTCCCCCGGCACCGCTGTGTGACGCTACATCCGGCGCAGGACCCAAGCACGCGGCGGCACCGACCCGGAAGAAGCTGAACGGCGCCAGCGCCTCTCGCTCGCGCA